>OY365814.1:12590461-12680461 GCA_959347315.1 Bimastos eiseni
ACATTTCGCTTCCAATTCCTCTCATAATATTTCTCCTCTTCTCTCTCTTATAATGATTTATAATACATGGAATGTATCCTATAGTCCACTTCATTGCGTAATTTTTCGTCTCTATGCTTTTCAGACCCCTATCTTTTATCAGTGTCTTCTCTCGGCTTCTCCCTATTGCAATCGAATTCGCAGGAAGCTGGCACACAGAGGATTTGTCAGTGAACTTTAGAGGGCAAGATATCAGCAACAACAGGTGACCAGCGTAACACTAGCAATCTACTTCAGCGTCTGTCCGTTGCCTTCCAAGTTAGGAACTCTATGTCAGTTCTGGGCACCTCAGGGTCAGATTGGAATAATCGGGAGACTGTAGACAGATTGATTCTTACGTTTAAAATAATTGAAAACAGTCAACTAAAAACTAACGAATCTGTATTTATGTTCGATGGTTTACGAATAAATAAACGTGTATAATAATAATAATAATAATAGTAATAATAATAATAATAATAATAATAATAAAAATAATAATACTGTTACCTCCGAATATTGTTTGGATCGCCTGAGGGATTATTAATACCTCGGACAAAAAATAATGATAATAATATAATAATCATCATCATCATCATTGCAGTCATCGTCGTCGTCGTTGTCATGATCGTCGTTATCGTCATGATCGTCGTCGTTATCGTCATGATCGTCGTCGTCAAGGTCAGCTTCTGGCGCTATACGTTATTTGGTGGCGATGGGTAGAAGTGAATACTTCTCATTCTTGACGGGCATCGCCAGCATAATTTGTATGATTCATGACATTATATATATATATGTATATGTAATATCATGTATATATATATGTACATGTTCGATAGACTATTTATGTGTGGATATTAGTATAAGCCTTCTTGTATTGCATGCACTTGTGAACAAAAACGCACAAATGCATACATTTGTATACACACAAGTACATGTATACTTAGATGCATAAATGTGTTTATACACAGTGCGTATATACCATATATTTGAGTCGATACATTGTGTCTACTTATTTACCCAAATGTCATTAGAATGTCGTCTATAATTCTTTGGCAACACCTCAAAGATGACTCTTAGCTCCTCTAGTTGTATTTTTTGCTCTTTGTCTGCCTAAGTGTACTTGTCTGTGGTTGTTTGTCTATGTTTGTCTGTCTCAGTGTGTCTGGTTGTCTCTCAGCACTCGCTGGCAGTTCGTATGTTTATGCCATGTCTTCCGTCGAAGGCTTCTGTTAGGTCTATCAATCTCCTTAACGTATCTCTTTCCCATCTGTCCGTCTGTTTGTCTCCTCTTCTCTGTCTACTTTGTCCTTCTGTCTCTGTCCTTGTCTGCCTCGTTTTGTCTACATATCTCCACATCTATGCCTTGACTGTCTCCCTGTGTCTTCAGGTCTGTCCCTTGTTTTCTTCCCTTCTTGTCTTCGTGTATAACATGTCAATCGTAGACCCTCCGCTGACCTGTCTGTCTCTGTGGTCGCCTATCTGTCTGTTCTTCCATTTGTCAGTCGGTCTGCCCTTCTCAGTTCCTCTCTAGCATCCTTCCATTCCGCATCCAATGCTCCAGGCTCTGTATCTGATGAATGATAACTCGTGATGCCTATAGAGACGGCAAGTGTCGAGGGTTGCCGCCCCTTTTAATCCGTCTAACCTCTAATATTTCTGCCTTCTCTTTCCTCTCTTTATATATTCATTCATTCTTTTCTTCCATCCATCTCGCTTCAACAAATCTTTCCATTGCTCTCTCTAAGCCTTTAACCCGGCTATACCATTCATCTCACTAGTGAATATTGTTAACAAAGGCCAAAAGATCAGCTGAAACAGCTTCGCTACTTCAAGTATCGACAACTCTTCGAAATCTCGATTAGAGCTTTGAATCCTAAAGGAAAGACTCAAACTCAGATTTTCTATTCTCCTTCGGCAATTAATTCAAAACGGTTCTGTATCGATAGTCCAAAGGTTCAATAGTCTGAAGGCTCGATAGTCTGAAGGTTCGATAGTCCAAAGGTTCAATAGTCTGAAGGTTCGATAGTCCGAAGGTTCTAAAGTCCGAAGTTTTGATAATCCGAAGGTTCGATAATCCGAAGAAAATTTTCTAGTCCGAAGATTTTCGGATTATCGAACCTTCGGATTATCGAACCTTCGGACTATGGAACCTTCGGACTTTCGTACCTTCGGACTTTCGAACGATCCCCATTCAAAACAGTTCAATATAGAAACTTACTTTATCGTCAATATGAGAAAATTTATGTTTTTAAAAACAAACACACTGCTTCAGCTCACACCTTCTCATTATTTTAGTTTCAAATAAACTAAGTAGAATATATAGCCTACAAGTTTTAGCACAAGTCACCACCACCCATATCTAATGACATACGCTTCAACGTCAGAGACTCTCAACCTCAATCGTTAACACGTCGCGACAGGTATAGCGAGACCTGTTCGGGCTTCATGGTCAAAAATATGTTGACTCAACATTATGCATTACGTCAATGTAAAAACCAAGAAAATCGAGAAAGTTTGACATTACATCAGCCTGAGGATGTTGCCTTCCTCTCCCTCTCTCTCTCTCTCTCTCTCTCTCTTTCTTTCTCTCTCTCTCTCTCTCTGTTTTCTCTCTCTTTGGTAGTGTGTCTGACGTCTTGTTTCCATGCTGCTCTTCCTTTTTCTCCGTCTTTTCCGCTTCTGCTCATTTCTAGTCATCTCTGAGAATGTTATGCACACCACACATTAACTCGAAACGGTCCAATCAGAGTGACCAACGCGTTGCTAAGTCTGTTTATTCCAAACCAATGGACATGCCGATATCATCTTGATGATCATGTGATCTTATGACGACATGATCTTGATTATCATGTGATCTTATGACGACATGATCTTGATTATCATGTAATCTTGTGACAACAGGATCTTGATGATCATGTGCACGTTATGATAGGCTATAGGCTTACGTGTAAATGAGTTTAATGGTTGGCTATATAAAAATATATATATATATAGACAAAACTCACACGATTTAAAAACGCTTTATTCGTAATATAATTCCTCAGTTTAGGCCTAATATAGTATGAAACTAACTCAGATGAATCTCGTAAATGTGATTTTGCACTTTCGCAACGCAAATTGATGAGTTAGCAAGTTTTTTGGACAGGTCCGAGCGTGGCTGCCTAATTTGCATGTATCACGTGACTGCCATTCAAACAGAAATGTTTGTTGACGTCAGCAGCGATTCATGTTCAGACTATATTTCATCGACTTTTTCAAACTTTCGATGTTCTCTTTCTTTTGCTCTATTTTGTTATTCTTGCTTCCTTGGATTTTATTGTGCTTTTATCTTCCTCCCATTTGTATTCTTGTTCTTTTAATTCCTGCTCTCCTTGTTCTTGTATTTCCTCTAACCTCTTCATTTTCCTCCTCCTTCTCTTACTCTCTTTCGTTCTTTCTATTCCTTTTTTGCTTTCTTTTTCTTTTTCTTCTCCTCAATCCTTCATTTCCTTCCTCCTCGTTCCTTAACTCTTCACCTTTTTCTTTCTATATTGTTTTCATATTATTTTTCTCATTCTGCTTTTTTCGCCGTCCTGCTCCTTCTCCTTTCCTCATCATGGCGATGATGCTTTTATTCTATTCAAAAATATCTCCATTTCTATATCTGTACAGTTCTATCTCCGCCTTCCTCCCTCCTCCATCCTTCATTCCCTTCATTTCCCTCCTACCCTACACTCCTTCTTCCTTTCCTCCTCACTTCTTCCCGTTACCAACCCTTCTCCCATTCCTTCGTTCAGCATCTCGCCTCCTTTCATTCACCCAATCGTCCATTCCCTCCCTCCCTTCCTCTTTCCTTGCCTCCCTTTTCATCCCTTCCTCTCTTGCTTTCCCCTTTCTTCTTCCCCGACCGCCCTGTCATCCATCGCCCTCCTAATATTTCAGCGTCTGCGGACCAAGGATTAAGACACCAGCGCGTGTGGAATGCAGATTAGCCGCTGGACCCGGTCAGTTGGTGTCCAGTCGAACTGACCACATAAGTCATACGACATCATTGTTGGCGAAGTTTTTGAACGCAGTCGACCGATTGACAAAGTCGTGAATGACCGGAGAAATGCCTCAGACGAGGACTGCCTTATATAGCAGCAATTGAACGGCTACAAATGTTCATCGGAAATTGTATGCAAAAGTTCATACGTGCAATCAGAGAATGTGTGCTTATATACATGCAAATATATGCACGCGTATAAGCATGCATATGCAAATAAATACGTACACATGGGCGCCCGCAGAATGTCTTGTAGGGGGTGGAGGGGGGTCAGTCACGGCAGGGGGAATTTTTTCTTGAGTGGGGTTCGCTTTTTGAGTAGTTACCACTAGGTCGTTGTGTAAATATTTGAATGAATGAAGAACTCAAAGTCACAACTACCCCAGAACAAAATACAACCCGAGCGCTGCCCGTTATTGCCCGGTCGAGTGCTGCTGCCTACCATAATGCAGTAAAATATATAAGTCAGTGAGTTACCCAAGAGTCACGCGACCCCCGGATCTATGCTGCCTACGCTCATGTACGTACATATGGCCATACATACGTACATATGAGAGCATGCGCATATAAAATAACTGCATATATGTAACACACACGTGTAATGTATAAGTATGCATAAATACGGTACTAATGATAAATAACTGAACATGGGTAAGGAAATAAACAAAGAACACAAAAGTTGCTGCTCGCATCTTCTGTGATAAGATAAATGTTTGAAGATGAAAAAGCGATAATAAGAGAAACGAGTTGATTACAAAGAAATTGGAGGCATATCGACAAGAAAACGAAATATATCGTTGAAATGAAGTTAAAATCTACTCCGTTGTTTGTCAGGTAAAACTATTTCCAGAGGACACAATTCCATTATGTGGGAAGGAAAGACAAAGAAAAGCGAGATGGAACTGGGCTGAACAGATAATACAATACAATCGAACCGAGGAAACGGGGTTTGGACTAAACTTCCTAAAAGGCATTGACTTCAACAAACGACTGGAAAATATCTGTCAAGTCTTCTCAGACGTGACCATTGCTTTAACACGCCTACAAATACTCTAAGGCGTTGTATTTCTCTAAGAGGTAGTCTGAGGAAGGATGGGAGCAGAAGGAGAAAGAGGAGAGGAAATGAAGGAGGATGAGGAGAGGGAAGCGGATAGGGAATGAGGAATTAAGAGGAGAGGGAAGCGAATAGGGAATGAGGAATTAAGAGGAGAGGGAAGCGGATAGGGAATGAGGGATTAAGAGGAGAGGGAAGCGGATAGGGAATGAGGGATTAAGAGGAGAGGGAAGCGGATAGGGAATGAGGGATTAAGAGGAGAGGGAAGCGGATAGGGAATGAGGAATTAAGAGGAGAGGGAAGCGGATAGGGAATGAGGGATTAAGAGGAGAGGGAAGCGGATAGGGAATGAGGGATTAAGAGGAGAGGGAAGCGGATAGGGAATGAGGGATTAAGAGGAGAGGGAAGTGGATAGGGAATGAGGAATTAAGAGGAGAGGTAATCGGATAGGGAATGAAGGATTAAGAGGAGAGGGAAGCGGATATGGATTAAAGGATTTAGAGGAGTGAGAATGAAGAAGATATAGACGAGCAACGGAGGCTTACGGATCATAAATTGCTTTTGGCAATTCAACCATAAACTTTACCTGGCAGGTGAGAAGAGAATTGTCTAAGAGCCCCAATAATAAAAAGTTAATGGTGATCAGTGGATTACAATTGGCCTTCATCTCAACGATTGTCTAGTACGCCACGGCCGGTGTTTTAGACCAACTGCTATTATGAAGAAGTCTATGGACTGATACAGTTAAAGACTGACAAAGATTGAGACCAGCGTGTTGCTCTATTGACGACATTCACTCACTCAGTCAGTCATTCAGTTAGTCAGTTAGTAATTCATTCATTCATTCATTCAATCAGTTATTCATTCATTTATCTATTCTGTTAGTCAGTCAGTCAGTCAGTCGGTCAGTCGGTCAGTGAGTCAGTGAGTCAGTGAGTCAGTCAGTCAGTGAGTCAGTCAGTCGGTCAGTCACAAATGCAATCAGTCAGTTTGTCTTTTGTCCTTTGTCTTTGTCTGCCTGCGTATACCTGTCTGTCTCTCTCAATGTCCGACTATGTATCTGTCTGCATGTCCACCATCCTCTGTCTGTCTGGGTGTTTGTCTGTCTCTCACTTACTTGTATCTCTATAGTCCTCTTCTCTCTTCAGTTTCCTCATTCCTCCCCCTCCTCCTCGTCTTCCTCCTCCTCCTCCTTCTCCATTTCTCGCTTCCTCCCATCTCTCCAGTTGTACTGATGACGTCTCCTTCCTATCACTCCATCATCCCTCATCTCGATGGGCATTTGGTAGGCGCCTCGCTCTCTATCACTTGTGGGGGTGCGTGGAGGTCTGATCGGGGCGGGTGGCACAGAAATTGGGAGGGCATGAGAGGGGAATCGAGGGAGGGTCGCTGGAGGCGGTGTCCGTCAGCAGGGCCCTGATTGCCCGCGGGACTTGGGGTCCGTGTAAAATATGAAATATCGTCGGATTGTCATCGATAAAAGATGTCTTTACCGCGGCCGACAGAAAGGCAGGAGGGGGCTCAAGAGGCTAAGGGGGAGTGGAGAGGCTCGTGACCTGCGACGGCCGAGGTCAGGGGGTGAGGTCGCGGGTCGCACGATTTGTGGCCGCTGGGCTCGTCAGCGGCACCCGAGAAGACTGTTGCGGAAACAGAGGATATAACAGCAGCCGAATGAAAGAAGAGGATAAGACATGATATGACGTGACAGGACAAGGCAGGACATGCCCACAGACACTCAGACACACAGACACAGACACTCTGGCAGACAGGAAGACGGAGGACGAGATCGCCGTGCTACTCTGATACTTGTGGCATTTATTGACAAAAATACAATACAATACAACTGTTATTTGATATCACCCTTCTGACAGTTTAGTTCAGAAGTACACACACACGCCTCGACGGCGCAATGGAGTTATACTGCAGAGCAATTGTACGCAAAGGACTTGCTCAAGGTCCCTACACAGTGACTTCCCGGACAAGGCTCGAACCCACTAACTTAGTGTTACGGGCCGACCGCTCTAACCGATCAGCCACCGTGTCACACAACCGACTGAGTGTGGACAGAAGGAAGACAGAAAAAAGAGAGAATCCAGCAAAATAGTGAAAGATAGAAGAATGAAAAAGAAAGAAGAAGAGAGTAGGTAAAGAGAGAGGAAGAAAGAAAAGGAGAGGAAAAAGGAGGAAGAGACAAGAAGAAACGATGAAATACAAGAGAAGAAGTAAGAAACAGAGGGGAAGAAGGAGAAGAAAGGGAAGAAGAAATAGAGAAAAGAAATATAAAGAGAAGAAGACAGAAAAAGAGAGAAAGAAAAATAAAACAGAGGATGAAGAAGACTGAGTTAGAGAAGGAATTAGAACAAAAGATGATGAGGCAAGGCAGAGGCAGAGGGTTCAGTGGGAAACGAGAGAAAAACAGGGCGACCGCACGTGTTATGGAACTTATGTAGTCTGATACATCTCGATTACATCTGTCAGAGATGAGTAGGGGTAGGTTGTAACCATATGACAGACAGGCAGGCAGGCAGGCAGACAGACAGACAAACTGTCTCTGTCTCAGTCTCAGTCTCTACCTCTGCCTCTGCCACTGCCTCTATCTCTGCCTGTCTCTGTCTCTGTCTCTGCCTCTGTCTCTGTCTCTGCCTCTGCCTCTGCCTCTGCCAAGTGATCTCCGAATTTCATCCACTTGTTGATCTCAGACTCATCATTGAAAAATGAGCCGAAGCGATGCCAGATGGTTGCTATATACAAACATACACATTTACATTGTTTAAATTGTTCGATGGTCGTTTAGAGTTGCAATGTCTGCGTGGGGCGACGGAACAGCGTCCTCCCAACGACACTTATTACTTGCAGTGATAGATTTAGGATCAAAATGTGAAGTCCTGTGCTTGGCTGTAGATTGCCTCTGTTTACACGAGGGATGAGAGTTGCTATTACGACAAACTTGTTACATGTGATGATGATGACGATGACAAATTGATGATGACGACGATGATGATGACGACGACGACGACGATGATGGTGGTGGTCATTGATTGATTGATTGATTGATCGATTAGTCGATTGAGCGATTGATCGATTGACTGACAGATTGATTGGTTGATTAATTGGTTCACTGATTGATTGATTGATTGGTTGGTTGATTGATTGATTACCCACGTGGTCGTCAGTTAGGCCAGAGAGAGAAGGGGCAAAGAGCCACGTAGGAGGGCAGGATGGAGTAGGGTGAACGAATTCTCGGACAGGTTAGACCTGACAGATTGAAATGTAAAACATGATAAATGATTGATAGAGAAACGTGAGGTATTCCTGATAATTCAGGACGATGAGATCCAAAGGTAATGCTCACAAGAAACAACGTTGAACGGCTTGTCCCCTCCCTATCAAGAGTCGCTTCAGTAACCCCCTCCCTATCAAGAGTCGCTTCAGTAACCCCCTCCCTATCAAGAGTCGCTTCAGTAACCCCCTCCCTATCAAGAGTCGCTTCAGTAACCCCCTCCCTATCAAGAGTCGCTTCAGTAACCCCCTCCCTATCAAGAGTCGCTTCAGTAACCCCCTCCCTATCAAGAGTCGCTTCAGTAACCCCCTCCCTATCAAGAGTCGCTTCAGTAACCCCCTCCCTATCAAGAGTCGCTTCAGTAACCCCCTCCCTATCAAGAGTCGCTTCAGTAACCCCCTCCCTATCAAGAGTCGCTTCAGTAACCCCCTCCCTATCAAGAGTCGCTTCAGTAACCCCCTCCCTATCAAGAGTCGCTTCAGTAACCCCCTCCCTATCAAGAGTCGCTTCAGTAACCCCCTCCCTATCAAGAGTCGCTTCAGTAACCCCCTCCCTATCAAGAGTCGCTTCAGTAACCCCCTCCCTATCAAGAGTCGCTTCAGTAACCCCCTCCCTATCAAGAGTCGCTTCAGTAACCCCCTCCCTATCAAGAGTCGCTTCAGTAACCCCCTCCCTATCAAGAGTCGCTTCAGTAACCCCCTCCCTATCAAGAGTCGCTTCAGTAACCCCCTCCCTATCAAGAGTCGCTTCAGTAACCCCCTCCCTATCAAGAGTCGCTTCAGTAACCCCCTCCCTATCAAGAGTCGCTTCAGTAACCCCCTCCCTATCAAGAGTCGCTTCAGTAACCCCCTCCCTATCAAGAGTCGCTTCAGTAGCCCCTCGATAACGGTGAAGCCTATATTTATAACGCGGTTTTGCACAGAATTCGTTTATTTTATGCATTTAATTATGTGCTAGAATCGGATAATTTTTATTCCTTCAGTTACGTCACCTATCAATAAATGTGTGATTGAGGCCCCCATGGGTATACCGCTCGCTTCATATTACTCACGTCGGTCCTTTCAGTTAAACCACTCAACATTGATGCATGTACGCATGTGAATGTATATTATGGTCGTGTAAGATTATACAGATAGTTATTCAATAAAGGAAAATCGACGATATTACTGCACCAATTGCTGTTTTCCCATTGGCGCATCCTCTCGTGTGCGCATGTCGTGAAGTGTTGAGGATGGAAAGGAAGACGATGGAACGGACAAAGATGGAACATCGGAGCAGCGTCTCCGCTGAAAACATGGCGTTCCACACGCCAACAGAGCCCTTCGCAATACAATGAGTCCCGGAAGTTCAAAGCGAGACCGCAAAGCCCCGATGAATCCTTACAAGGCCACTGCTGAGCGATAATAGAGAACATCCGCTATGGGTGGGCGATAATGGGCGCACTTCAAACGGTGATATCAGTCAACGTTTGCCATGCGCAGATATCTTACTTGCTCACATATGTATTGACACGTTATCGTAGTCTTCGTCATCGTCATCTTCTTCACCAGGGGTGGTAGCTCTCGGATGAGACAAGCTACGAAAGACAGACTAAGGAAAGGCGCGAAGAAGATTGGAGAGAGGAAACAGGAGGGAGGTAACTGGGAAAGGACGAATTGACGAAGTTCAAAAACAAAACAACATCAACAACAAGATAAAACAATAAATAGAATTGCCACATCTCTATCTTACTTACATGCATGACCTTACTCTACAACGATCTCCTTGCTGTTACGTATAATCGTAATCGTAGCGAGATCGTAATCGAAACGTCGACATTTCTATACCGCCCACTAATGTCTCAATCTAGTGATAAATAATTATGCGTGAAGATAAATTGATACCACGCCGTCCAAAATTTTCAAATAAATTTTCTCTTAACAACTTACTTTCCCGTTAAGATGTAGACCCAATCACGCATCAAAAACAACAACTTCAGCAGATTTCGTATTTTTCGCGCCGCACGTGCGCGGTGCGCACCCATCTTACCTGCTCATCACAACGCACACACCTACACTTCAGACACGAACAAACACAAACGCACGCACACACGCACACACTACGCACACAGAGAGCATACGATGACGATCACAAGAATAATAAAAGAAGAATAACGAGAGGAAATCTGAACTAGACGACAAAGAAGACTAACAACAAAGAACGAGAAAAGTAGGCCTATATATATAAAAAAATAAGAAGAAGAAGAAGAAGAAAAAGAAGAAGATGGGGAAGAGGTGGAGGAGGAGGACGAAGACTAAAAACAACGAACGAGAATAACATTATATAAAATAATAATAATTGTTACTATAATGATAATAATAATAAATATAATAATAATAATAATAGTAATAATAATAGTGGTAATAATAATAATAATAATAATAATGGTAATAATAGTAATAATAGTAATAATAAAGAAGAAGAAGAAGAAGAGTTCCATTAATTAAGCTATGAGACAGCTATGTATCTGAAGTGGTATCGACTTCATTTTTCCAGCCTCGGTGTATATTTAAGCATGTTGCAGTCCTCATCCTTGCCGTCCTATGATTATTATTCCCACCGACAGTGTATGTATACAGTCGGCCTACTTCTTCATGGATGAGTTGGCTAGGGAGGCGCAGGTGGAGCAGAAGGCTCCACACGTATTTCTGTCCTGGATAAGGCTTTCACACCCGACAGTAAACGACATAACCATTAGACCATCGCAGACTTCTTTAATAGCAGGAGCAAGGGGGAAATACAACTGATGAAAGAATGGAAAAACAAAGGAGATCAGTTGAATCGGATAATAAGAAGAAATAATGAAGTGAAAAAGAAGAGGTTTGCGGAAGAACACTAAGTGAGAGGAGGAGGAGGAGAAGGAGGAGGAGGAGGAGGAGGACTGAGAGAGAAGAAATGGAAGATGGTCAACTGAGGATCATTATGGATGTGCGTTTCTTGTGTCGATGAGAAGGATGTCTTCCTCGACGGAAGTGTCTTCTTCTTCTTCATCGCTCATTTCTCTGACTGACATTCCTGCCATCGCTGTTGACTCAGCCAGTTGACTCAGCTGGACAACGCACACCGTCTTCCCTTCATCTAGTCTTTCCCTCCTACTTTCTCTCTCTGCCTCTCTCTTTGTCTCTATCTCTTTGTCTGTTTCTGTTTCTGATCCTGTATCTGTGTCTCTGTCACTGTCTCAGTTTCTGTCTGTGTTTCTGACTCCCTCCAATCTCTTTCCGACTCTCTCTTTACAAATCTCTTCCCAACCTCTTCTTACGTTTGGCATACAGCGCACTCATCCGAAGTTTTCCCACTTCAACAACTCATACTCTTCTTTCATTCCTCTCTCTCTTCCTCTACTTACATCATTTCTTTTACCCGTATCTTCCCGTTTTCTTCTTTGTCAGTCTCATTCCCTCTCCTCCCTCTTTCCCTCCTTTTCATTCGTCTATTCTTTCCTCGCTCCTTCTGAATACCTAAGACGTACATGTAGTAGGCCTTGCGCTGCTAAAACACAAAGCGTTCATGATCAGAGCAAAACAAAGTGATAATACTTCGACAGACTCCGTATCTCTGTAGATACCACGGTTTGTAGAGATACTGCGCATTCATCCGTCTATTCCTCCGTTCATCCTTCCATTCATGCATGCATGCATCTTAACCACACACTCAACCATCCGTCCTTCTGTTTGTCCGTCCTTCTGTCCGTCCGTCCGTCCGTCCGACTCTCCGTCCTTCCGTCCTTCTGTCCACTGTCCGTCCTTCTCTCTTTAATCCCTGTATATGGTCACCTGTTGGTTCTGATGAAATGCCGACTATTAAGTAAGCGCACATCTGGAAGGATTCCGCGCTGCAGAGGCCAGACAGGTCACACAGAAACGATGACACGGGCAAAGACACTGGCGACTGATGAGAAGAAAGATGAGAGGACAAGCGGCTGGAGAGGCTGGGATGCAAGGATGGAGGGAGGTGCGAGGGAGAAGCGATGGGAGGAGGGTCAGCGTCGCTGGTAGAGGATGAATCGTGGGCGGATAACGTCATCGGTAAATATGTCGAATCCGTCTAAAGACGTCTGGCCTGGAACGTCTGTTTGCCAACATTCGATGCTTCTAATAGACAACCTCTCGGCGGATTCTTCAAATCACTGTCTCTCGCTGTCTCCCTGTGTCTCAGTGTCGCCCTATTCCATCCGTCTCCCTGTCTGCCTGTCTGTCAGCTACTCGTCGTTCCCTTATACAAGACATTTCCTTAATGGTCGTAAGTTTGGCGACGTCCTGCCTGAGTCTCAAAATCGGCTGGTAATATTTACAATATTTTAAAGATAAGTCTAAATTATAAGAAGTAGGACTAGAGTACATTTAATGGCTAAAACATGCACTTTAAAAATTGATAGATGCGTTTAAAAAAACCGATAGATTTTGTATAAAAATATACCAATGATAGATTTATTTATTAATACTGTCAGTTGGGAGGCCGTTATAACTCTCATGTCTCATATATTGACAAGTTTCTTGTTTCTTTTCGACTTAACCTTCTTATTCATCGTTCTCACATTGTTTGTGAATAAACTAGAAGTACTTTTTACTAATTTATACTTTCTGCTGCATCTTTCTGGTGAGTTCAAGAGCTAAACTCTCCGGACCAAAATATCGTTTCGAAACTAGTAAACCTCGTTAATCGTTTTTCTTTTCTTCGCTGTCTTCAAAATTACACCTTCTACTGATGATGTTCCTCCATCCAATCTTCAAACAAATGTCAGTCATGATCAAGGAGTTGCCCCTCTTCACAAATCACAAATGAAACTCATACGATCGCTTCCTTTTGTTTGTTTCAACGCCTAAAAGTAATTTGAAAGCTCTATCAGAACGTTGAACGCCAGAACCCCATTTTACTATAGTTAAAGTAAACCGTTCGTTCCATATCATTTTCTGGCATATTCTCTTAACCCCAAACTTGCTCGAATTCCTATTTTCTTCTCCTTTTAAATTCAAGCAGCGAGCGATTTTGGTTTAGATGAGAGTACGGTGATTGGTTTGTATAATGGTACTAAACAAATGGCTTGGATAATAGTAGGTCTACTGTGAATGGTTTGGATAATTGCACAGTTTTTAAGAGGAAACAAGGAGACTTGTGAGACTTGAGCGTTCCAGGACACTCTGAAGTCTTCTGACACACGTCTTCTGAACCACATAAAACTCTTCCAATGTCATGTTGTGCCATGTGTGATTTGCGCATGAGCTCACAAAATCCATTGGCCACTCCTATCATGTCTTGAACTGAGATAAAAAGTGGTCATTACGGAATAAAGATCAGTCCGTTTTTTGCCTGGTGCGAATGTCGGATGAGGCAATTGTTCAGGTGGTCAGATGATCTGTTTTCTCAACGGCCGATGACATATCTCCGTCCTAGCGCTTCTTCCGCCCATCATCGATTCGTCTCTGCTTGCTCTCTGTTCTTTATCTGTGCTCTGTGCCGTTGGTACTGAGGCTGAAGGAGGAGGAGGATGCTGGATGGGATGAGAGGAACCTTATCAGATGGCGATCAAGTGTCTTATTTATCATCGCAGGCATCGTCATCTTCATCTTACCTCGAGACATCTCCACTTGCTCCTCTTCTACGCCCCTCCCTCTCTTTCCATCTTCCTCTCCATCCATCGATCTCATCGCAATGTCTTCTTCTCCTCTTCCTCCTCTTACTCATCCCCATCAGCATCGTCATCATCATTGTCGTCATCATCATCGTCATCATCATTGTCGTCATCATCATCGTCATCATCGTCGTCGTCATCATCATCATCGTTGTCATAACGTCCGTTGTCGATCACTCCTTAATTCTGTGTGGTTGTGTTTCTCCTTGTCCATGTGTCTGATTCGTTTGCTCAGTCTATCTTTCCGCCTGCTGCTCTCTTTCTCTTTGTCTCCGTCTCTGTTTATCTATCTGTCTGTCTGTCTGTCTGTCTGTGTGTCTCTCATCTCTCTGCTTGCAGTCTTCTGTTTGCCTATTAGTGTCTGTTTGCCCATAATGATCCGGCTTAGACAAAGGCGGAAGTCGCAACAACTTCACCGGAAGTTAGCTCACACTTCCGGTATTTGACCGTCGCTGTCCTCGGTCTAAAGATGACGATGAGGGAAGAGTCGTAGAAGAAAGAGAGAGAGAATAGGAGAAGGAAGAGAAGGGGAAGAGGAAAAATATTAACATGGGCAGTAGGGTTGGGATTATGAATGGCATATCGTCAATCTAAAACTATTCATCCATCCATCCATCCATCCGTTCATCCACCAGTCTGTCTGTGCGTCTGCCTACCTGTCTGTCTGCCTGCCTGCCTGTGTGATTTTTTGTCTTTGTGTTCGTCCATCCGTCCGACCGTCCGTCTGTCTGTTAGAGTCTTAGATCAACTTTGTGCTCTTCAGAAATCGTCGCCTCATCGACAGGAAGGAAGATGAGACCGTTTCCATGGCGACAATCTGAAACGAGGCAAAGAAGGAACAATGCACTTCGTGTCTTCTTCGCATCGACAGATGTCACCAGTCAACGAGACAAACACCAACACTGACAAATCTCTAAAAGCGACGTCTTCAGGCGTCATAATTATGTGCACAACAACGAGTCATTATCACCGTCTTCATCATCATCATCATCTTCTTCTTCTTCTTCTTCATCAATCTCGTCATACTCAGCAGTAACACAATCATCGTATACATAGTCGCCATCAACGTCATCATCATCCTCGTCGTTGCTGTCGTCGTCGTCGTCATCTTCAGAATATTTATCGTCAGTGCTCTTGCCTCTTGTTCTTCTCGTTCTACTTCTAAGACATCATCCTCTTCTTGTTTTGTAATTGTAATCTGACATTTATGTAATGCAACTTCAAGAAAAGATTCATCAATGGTACTACAAACCCAAACCAGTGAAATTACTGCTGAATAATACAAATTTCAGGTGCTTGAACCGTTACTCTCTTGGGCTCCAACAACAATCACAGACAACGTTTCTGGCCTGAGCTGTAGCGGCAAGCATACCTTGGACAGTCAAGAGTCGACTATATAAGGGTGCCACAATCCTGTTTGGACTTTGACAGTGCCAGTCCCAAGCCCGGAGAAAGGAGGAGGGTGACACCAAAATCATCATTTTTCGATATGGAATGGTGTCGTTAAAAAATCAACAGCACCAGGGCCGAGGAGATGAAATGCAGGAGTCGGTAAGATATGACGAAGAACAGCCCACAGAACAACTGCAATGCAAGAGCCAGTATCTTAAACTGAATTGTAATTGTAATTATAAATTGTAAATAACGTTAAAATACGACAATTTCTAAAGCACCGTCAGTAGCCAGCTACTTCTAGGGTGCTTTACATAACAGTCCACTGTCATCGTAAATGTAAAAAATCGGCCTAGAAAGTGCAATGTTGACTGTTTTTTTTGAAAGCAGAATGGGTTTTGATTTCCTGAATGGTTGCAAAAAGACTGTTCCAGGCACGTCCATGGGCCAGCAACCCGAAAATCCCGATCGACAATTTTTTCCATGAAAACATCAGATTATCTTGAAGGTCGTAATCGTGATCTGCTGGGTTCGTCTGAGTGTGGCCTGATGTGGTCAGCCAGATAGCGTGGTATACGCTGCTGGAGGTAGCCAGTGCAGAGTTTCTCTCAGAAAGAGACGAAATTCAGAGCAGACGGAAGCTTCGAACTACTGACTATAGCTAAAATCCGAGATAGCCTTAAAAAGGTCCACCATGGGGCAAATGAGGGCGCGAGTTAATTGAAGTGGTGGTATTCCACGAAATGGGAGGCACCAGTGGATCCATGCAAGTATACGCATGCATGTATGCATGCATGACGATGTACGCACGTTTGGGTATACATGATTGGCCAAAAGTATTACTTTTTCAAACTGGCACTTTTAGTTGTCTACTTAAATTACTTAAAATTAAATGTATTTTTTCTTGTATTTTTAACTCTTTAGTGATCGAGTTTATATGCTTGTAGGCCTACTCGAGACAATTATAAAAGTTATTCCCCATCTCTGTGCCACTCCCAATTCATGGATTATGGAGGAGAAAGGAATGTCCGGAAACTTATGGCGTATATATGTATAAGGTATCCATCAAGTCAGATTATCTGGCTCATATTACAGTTGTATTGGAGGCGATTGGATGACATCCAGAGAGGGAAGGCAGATGCTTCTGCATCAAGAATTCTCTGTGTATCCTCAAGAAAAGTGGCATCCGCCGGGCTGTAGGCAAAGGCCTTTGTGTCGCCTGTATATATATATTGATGAACAGCAGCACCCATAGGAAGGAGAATCTATCCAAGGGTGGAAGTCTACTAGGCAGGAGAGGACCAGGCCATAACCTTCAGAAAAGCTATAGGGAATTTAGGGATCATAGGGGCTCGAAGACAATAGAGTGGGAGGGCTTTGTCAATTAAGGAAAGAAGAGCAAAATCAGTAATATATAGAGATATCTCCAAGCGCTCCAAAAGGATTGAGTGATCAACGGTATCAAAAGCTTACGCATACAGAGGTCATGCAGGTAGTTGTTGTACACGACCATTGACAGGTTGTCAATGGTCGTCAAGAGCTCCAAAGACTTTTTCTTCCTCTTATCCCTCATCACGATCTTCATAAACTCCCTCAAAATCCTCCTTCATCTTCACTTCCTCCTCCTCCTCATCCCTCCTCCTCATTATCATAATCATCAACATTATAAAGGAGCTCCATATGACTTCCGATACTTTTTCTTCCACAATTTGACGAGAAGAACAGCTAAAACTATCTGATAACAACGACACAGTTTGGGGTTCACAAGAGGTGAGCGTTCCATCTGCTACACGGATAAAATTTAGTCAGTCAGTGACTATGTGGAGTAGGATGACGGCCAGAAGTCTCGAATTTTTTTTCAAATGGTAACATACTGAACTCGCAGTACTGCTTTACAAACATTCTTGATTAAATCGTGAAGCCAGCTTTCGAGAGATAATCAGACAACGGCAGTTTTATGCAACGAAAGTCATTTGTTGACAATGATCCTGGAGTAATTCAGCAGGATGGTGCACGATTTCATCACATTCAACACATAGAGTCGATGGATTGATCACTCCAACTCTCCGGACTTCTCTCCCATTGAGAACTTGTGACGTATTTTGTCTCTCAGCGTTCGTCGCCTCAAACGAGAGGCCTATAAATCGATAGAAGTTGGGAGTCGAGTTTGGGGCACTTCAGACGCTGATTTAGTCTATGCCGTATACTTAAGGAAATAGACTACTCTACGCTAATAGCCTACATTTGTTAGACCTATATTGTGTCAGGGTCTACTAATAATTTTTTACAGTGATATTATAATGAGCAAACTGTATCGCATCAGTTTTTTTAATCGAAAAACTGGCCCTCTTTAATTTTTTAATATAGAATCGCAACCAGGGACCGATTCAAAGCCAAATTTGTACCAATATCTTTCATTTGATTTGTGTATGCACTCAGTCCACTCACAAAATATATTGAAAAAATATATAGCCCTTACTGAGAAAGCGTATTTTGAAAACGGTTAACGTACTTTTGTGTCACCCTATAATTATGGGAATGCAGACCTGCGTAAATTCATTGCTTAATATATTTGTATGCATCTGCATTCATTTATATATATAGACGTGCGTGTGTATAGATCGTGGAAGTGTGTGTGTGTGTATGTGTGTGGGTAGGTGGGTGGGTGTATATAGGTAGTATATACTCTATGGGTCCATAAGGCATCTTGTGCTCTTATCCAAATCTATGTTCTTCGCCGTCTACTGCCCCATCGATCTGTGCTTGGTAGACACCGCCGCCCTCGCCCTCTGTTTCTGTCTATGTGTCTCTCCACTTTCTCTCACTATCACTCACTCTATCTGTTGTTTTATAAGGACTGCTCGTGTCGATTATAAGTGAGACAGAACGAACGTAAAGTATTTATAATCTCTTTCTAAGTCTCTGTCTCTACCTCTGACTATATATTATATATATATATTTACATATCTTTCTCTCTCTCGCTCTCTCTCCTACTTTGTGTGCCGTGAATGTCTTATCTTGTCTAAAACGTCCTCTGTAGGTCATGCTATCGAAACAGACTAAGCAGCCATAGTCTCAACATACGTTCATAGTAGGCTCACTATACAGACTGATGCAAACATTATTTACTGAATTAAGCCCCGATTTTATAATCTAATGCGTTGTATTATGTTGTGTTGCGTAACATTGCATAAGTTACCAATGCTATATTATCCACAATGTACTTGACGATCTATTCGTCATTGCTTTGTCTATCTTATACCTTTGCAGTATTTCCAAGGACTTCACTTTACGTTATATTCACTTTACGTTATATTGATTTTAACTTGCCTCATCATTCTCTATTCTTCAGATACTCTTGCCTTAAGTTGACCTTGAACAAAGTCATTATGATAGTTTTTCCTTTGCCTTATAAAGTTCCTTCTCTCACCTTTGTTTCAACTTTATCGTTTTTAACAATGCTCCCTCTCATTTTCTTTCCTTGCCATAACTATCCACTGATATATAATCATCCCTTAACATCACTTGCCGTATATAACCTTCCTTATCTCTACCTGCCATATCTTCGCTTTGCCACAAATCTCCTCTCAGTTTAAGGGCACCTTGCCTTCAGGCATAATCTTCCCCGGTCATGACTTTCCTTCGCCATAGTTCTCATGACTATGCCTGCTCTACCCTCAAGTAATCGTAAACTTCAAATTTCTTGGCACCACTTGAAACCAAGCGCGGGGCATCAGTTTATTCACGAGCGCTGAGTGGCGCTAGGTATATGTTTGAAGACAGCCAATAGAGCGATCGTACCACGTGATGCTGGGCATCTGTTTCGTTTCCTCAGATTAATAGGGCGAATGAGTTGTCGATTTCGATTCCTTTGATGCGAACTGAAAAGCGATTAACGGCGAATGACGAATCGTTCACTTCGCCCCAGAATTAGGATCAGTGGCCTCTCGTTCCCAATGTGGTCTCACCTTCCCCGACTACCCTCCCCCAGATAGAGCCTGGGTGGAAAACTAATTAGCAAGGTAAATAACCGCAGCAAAGCCAACACCGCCAAACGACCAAAATCAAATGACCGAGGCCGAGAAAGAATTGATAGACAAGGACCTGAAATAGGGCGATATCTGATTGACACCGTATTCGGTATTTCGATACAGTTATCTGTGTAGACCTCCCCTTCATTTCTCCGTTACTCCCCTCGTCCGTCGGTCCATCCATTCATCGTTATCCATCTGTCTGTCTGAGTATCTGTCTGTCTCTTTTGCTCCCTCCTCTGCTGGTTCTCTCTCCTTCTTCGTAGATCTCTTAATACGTGTTTTCTTCGTCTTAATGGAATCGTTTTCCTGCTTGCCTTCGTGTGTCCCTATGTTTGCATGCGTACATGTATGCCTGTCTTTTGATGTGTGTATGTCTGGCATGGTGGCCGATTGATTAGAGCGGTCGACCTGTAATACCCAATGTGCACTGAATGAGCGGTTCAACCCTTGTCCGAGGAGTCACTGTGTAGGGACCTTGAGCAAGTCCTTCGCACACAATTGCTCTGCATTGCAACTGCAGTTGCGCAGTCGAGGCGTTTGTGCACTTCTCAACTAAACTGTAAGAAGGACGCCATCAATTTCAAATAACATTTGTCTTGTATTGTACTGTCTGCTTGCATCTGAGGACCAGCATCCAGTGCCGCGGTAGCTTATGTTAGGTCTCCCAGCTCAATATAATTCGCGCGATTACAATTATTAAACAGAATCACTACGAAATGTTTTATCTGTCGACGTCAATTCATCTTTTAAGCTTTTCGTGAATTATTAACTTTTCTTGCCAATAGTAAATGATAGACTAAAATGCGCCTACAAGCTAGGTGCGATCAAACTGAGCTGCTAGATAGAAGCGTGTCCTCGATTCTCAAACGATTAAAGCTCAGGCACAAATGGAACTCAACCACGATACAACTTTTACGCTAAAAATACAGTCAATATACCCAGATGTCGACTAGACAGGATGTTGTGCGAGGTCCGAAATCGGGACGCATTGCATGGAAAGAGTCGAATCGATCATGAGGCTAATCGGCCTGATTGCAAGATAGGCTTGGAGCGAATTTTAATGAGTTTCATTCGCATGGAGATTGTTTGTGTAAGTTGGTGGAAGTCCTTTAACGAAACGCCGTTGGGGATAGTCACGCTCTTAGGATCAAGTCATGCGAGCAATTAGTAACTCAATGAGGACTTCATTACAGCCAAGTCGTGTTCGTCACGATTGGATGGACGACCGGACATACAGGAAATATGTATCAGTCGAACCATTTCTATGCAGCATTATAAGAATAAGGCACGGATAGACAGACAGACAGACAGACAGACAGACAGACAGACAGACAGACAGACAGATAGACAGATAGAGCGGCAGATAGATTGCTAGACAGACATATATACAGGTAGATAGACTAGCAGGCGGAGAGACAGGTAGACAGACAGATATAATTAAATAATATGATCATTTAAGAGAAGGATGCTGGAACAAAGAATTATAGACAGAGCGAGGAACCGACAGCGAACGAGACAGACATTGAGACAGAGGAAAAGACATAGATAGAGGGAGACAGGCAGAAAGCGAAAGTCACTGAGACACAGTCTAGTGGGCAGAGTAAATGAGATGCTTAGAAGTCTTGGACACGGTGTGCGCGGATGACTGGATGTTCGCCTAAGGGGACGCGAGAAGGAGAAAGAGATAGAGATGGAGTAAGTCCAGCCGTATGCAAATCGTTATAGCTGGCGTTGGTTGGATCGGAAGGAAAAGCGTCAACCATTTCGTCGATTAGTCAGGAAATGACCCCGGTCTCTGATTGGTCGGCGTCTACATCAAAGGTTAATCGATTAGTAATGTTTATGCCGTCTCCTTGGTCTTCATCCACTCGCTTCAACAAACATCCAAGCAGCACATCTTGTTCGTATCAGTCAGCGTATGCATGCATCTATAGATGTCTCTCCTTCGTCTCTGTCTCTTTTCTCTCTCAATCAATTATTATAAAAACACGAATTATAATCCAATTCAATGACTTCTTAGGGATACCTTTACAATGAATATAACGATCAACGTGAACTTGATATAGACTAGAGCCTCTTCAAGATAACTGCCGATTCAAAGCTGTCTTGCTTCAAGTTTGATCAATTTCCTGGCATGTCTTTTTGGCAATGTAACATCCCTACTTTTTCAAAGATGCTCTTTGTATAAAATGCCGTAAAATGTGACCATCAACTTCGAAAAAAGTGCTTGCGCCAAATAATTGCCCCTCTAATTCGAACTCATTATATTGTGAACCTGCCGCAGCGAAGTCAGATTATGCTATAATAGTTTACATGGAGCATACGAATTTCCTACAATAAATATAGGCCTGTACGTAGCCATTTTTAACTATCAAGAAAATGAAAAATATGCTTCCGACACAGTCTGAAACAGTCTTATCCTTTATAGTCGTACATTGCAGCATGTAGTCTGTTTGCCTTATTGTGACTAGTAACTTCTATAGGGCACTTTTCTAATGCACCAGGCATCAATCAATGGCACACTAGAATGAAGAGGCAATTTAATCAATATCCAGTGGTTCAATCTGTATCCGGTTGGGAATATATAAATCTGTTATATCTATCTGACAATCCATTAATTGCCCCATCCGTTATAACATGGTTCATTAATTTTCCCAATCCTAGCAAGAACCATTAATTATAAAATTTAAACATGGCCCGTTAATTACTGCCATCATATTACTAATTATCAACTAGGCGCGTACGTTTAATTCGACGATAACAGCGCTTTGCACTCAACAGCAATAGTTTAAAGCGACTCAATAAATAACAATTAGTTTATTCGCTACAAATTGTACCTTAAGCTGTGATCTGTTATCATCATCACCGATTCCTGACGTCAAGCGCTTAGGCCTAGATACTTATGAATTATGTCGATTTGACATCGGCTCTGAAGAACCATATCCTGGCTATTATACGTCTTCATCTATGCTGTTTATCGAGCGAATCAGTAATGTTCCTTTATTTCCTTATATCCATGCATGTGCCAGATATTAGCTACCAGATGGTTCCTTTGTTCCCCTCAAAAACTAATGCACAGGAAAAGAGAGATCAGGTAAGTAACATAAAAACCCCATGCCTGTTCCCTCTTGTCTTTCTGTTTGACACCTCTGGTCTGTCTACCTCCTGCGTCTGGTATCTCTGCCTCCTCCCTCTTGTCTCTGTCTCCTCCCTCTTGTCTCTACTTCCTCTCTCTATAGCTCATTACACGAAGTTTCATCAGCAGGCTCAAACCTTCAATCGCTGCACAAAAGAAGATTATCTCTCTTTTTCACACAAACACACACATGCGTATAAACACACATCCACACACACCCACGCTTCGTGATACAGACACAGAGGGGCAGAGAGAGAGACAGACAGAGACAGAGAGAGAGACAGCAAGAGACAGAGAGACAGAGCCGTGCCGCGCATTAGATGTGATTGACGGTAATGTTCAGCCTGTTCGTTGGTTGACCGGTTGAGTAAACTAAACGATCCAAAACGGATTCCACGGAAACTGCTTTCCGTCGACATTTGTCACATTCTGGGTCTTGATTTATCCCACATGCAGTGGTCAGGACGGTCTCCGTGATGACCGACATACCGCCTGTAGCTGCTTGACCTTATGATATTTGACCTCGTCTGACCTCTGACAGGTCATCAGCCATCGATGCTTTATGCAGGTCCACATCTGACAGATTGACTGCTCTGACTTAAGACAAACAACTCTTGCTTTTCCAAAGGCCAACATGACGTAGTCAGACAAATTGACTCTGACGAATGATTCCAATGGGATAAAGGACTCATAATAAATATTTTTATGTCTAATATTACGACAGCAATCTCTTGACATAATAATAAAACAAACACAGACTCTCACGACCGTTCGGATATGAATAGGAAGGACACCTGGAGAGGCGGAGAAATTGCAAATAAAAATAAAACCAAAAGAGAATATTTCAGTGATGCGGTCTCGTGACCGCGGTATTGGTTTCGAGACCGTCTCGAGACCGGAAAACTGCATTCTTGGTCTTGGTCTCGAATGCATTGGTCTTGAATGCATTGGTCTTGGTATTGGCCTCGGATGATGAACTGCAATTGCAATTGAATAATTATGTAGATAACTCTACTGGATGTTATGCAACCTATTTATGGACTTCTAACAGCTGTTTGTGGAAAGGAAGCCAGTTGATCAAACTCCACGCCTTGCATCGCGCGCGAGAGATTTTAAACAGGCTCAAGGAGCATCAAAAAGACTGGAGAGCTAACATAGCGAAGATCAACTGAATTATAATCGGAAGCACACATTGCCACCACATGGAGCTGAGGACGATGATAATGTGGTGAAGATGATGAAATGATGATAAGAGAATAGTTGTTGTGATAATTATAGCAGTGATGATAATGCTATAAATGACCACAACAACAACAACAATAATGATAATGATAATGATAATAATAATGATGATGATGATGATGATGATGATGATGATAATAATAATAATAATAATAATAATAACAATAATAATAATAATAACAATAATAATAATAATAATAATGATGACAATAATAACAATAATAATAATAATAATAATGATAACAATAAATTATTATTGTCTTATTAATAATAATAATAATAATAATAATAATAATAATAATAATAATAATAATAATAATAATGATAACAATAATAATAATAACAATAGTGAGGGTCTCGCCTTTCTGTCTGAGACTGGACGCCGACTTTCGACAACTACCGGTGACACCCGAGAGACAAACTTCCTTTTCCAGAACTTGTCGGCATTGATCCAACGTTTCAATGCGGTGGCTTTTCAGGGCACGATGTCAAGTTTACAATCCACTGACAAGCGGCGACCCAGATAGCCTGATGACAGATCCGTTGGCAATGCCAATGAATAATAATAGTAATAATAATATAATAATAATAATAATAATAATAGCCATAATAATAATAATAATAATAATAATAATAATAATAATAATAATAATAATAATAATAATAATAATAATAATAATAATAATAATAATAATAATAACAATAATAACAATAACAATGCAGTTGCTTTTGATGCACTTATTCCACCATTAACACCATCTGCGGAGAATAGCCATTCCAGAACAACGCACCCCTAATTTTTTTTAATACCGAGGGGTCATTTGTACCTCGGAAAAAATAATAGTATATATATAAGTGTTATTATATAAATAGCAATAATTTGACATACCGAATGAGTCAAGCCATAAGTCGGGAGTTCTAAGTTCAAATTCCAAAGACAGCAGAAAGAGGTTTCGCGCTTTAGTGATACACCTGTGCCCACTAGCGAACTCAACTGTAACTGTTTATTTCATAAAATATATGCAATATATATTTTTATATATAAGGTATATAGTATAAACACGTATTGATTGAATAAACAAATTGATTGATTGATTGATCGATTGATTGACACATACATAGGTCTCGTACATATGTGCAGTGCATATATTTATGTTGTTACTTCTCTTATTATCTGTGACTTAACTTTAGTCTTCTACTTCAGCTTAAAAATGGCTAAACCTGGTTGTAGTATACCTACATGGCTATTAATCGACATTGGTGTCGTTCAAATTCTCTAGTATTTTTTCATTCTTTCAAAGAAACCAGTATTAATCTGCAACTTTTCCTTTATGCAATTTCAGCATAAATCGACTATAATAATATTAAAACCATAGATCGACCATGCTCTTCAATAACTTAGCTTTACCGCCACATGTGCAGAGCGTACGCCTATCCGACAAACTAATTAACAATGCATTGTAAAATAGACCTGGTCAAGACCTGTGTGAAGAAAAGTACAAAGCAAAAACAGCACAAAGGAATGAATGTTAAAAATTAAGGAAGGAAAAAATGCAGGCACGAAAGAGGGAAAGACACAAAGTAAAACAACACAAGACAGAGGATAAAAGAATTAAGAAAGGAGAAACGCAGGCATGAAAGTGCGAATGAAAACACAATGCAGGAACAGCATAAAATATAGAAGGAAAGAAATAAAGAAAGAACAAAGACACGGAAGTTGTGAAGAAAGTACAAAGCGAGAACAACACAAAGGAAGGGATGCTAAGTAGGAAGGACGGAAAGAATGCAAGCATGAAGGAAGGACGGAAAGAATGCAAGCATGAAGGAAGGACGGAAAGAATGCAAGCATGAAAGAAGGACGGAAAGAATGCAAGCATGAAGGAAGGACGGAAAGAATGCAAGCATGAAGGAAGGACGGAAAGAATGCAAGCATGAAAGAAGGACGGAAAGAATGCAAGCATGAAGGAAGGACGGAAAGAATGCAAGCATGAAGGAAGGACGGAAAGAATGCAAGCATGAAGCAGGAAGAAAAAACGAACGATGACATGAAGGAAGCAAAGATAGGAATAGAGAAGTTCATCGATGACCCTTCAGACTACAATATAATTTCCTCAGTGAGTCTGAGACTGTTCAGTCTTTATGAATCCAATAACTTGAATACAAGAGAGAATATACACATGCAGAGTTGTAAAACTGTTTCGTTCGGTCGGTGACTGCGAGTTGTCAGGTGAGGTCGCCTTAAGTGGATTAATCGTTCTCATTCTACAGACAGGTAGACGAACAACGAGGCTTACCTGGATGGCAGGTAGAAGATTCAGCAGATGGTGTGATGTTCATGGTTCCAGTGCTAGTCAAACACGCCCGATGGACGAAGCCGAGGAGACACTCGAGGCCATCAAAAACATACACGACGCGGTTATAGATAGACCAGCGGTGAGATAGACTAATATACAGGCGCACATAGACGTAGGCAGACAAGAGACAAATGTACAGTGACAGAGGACAGGAAGAAGAGAGGTATGATAGACTGATATATACAGACGCAAATAGACATATGCAGACACATAGGCAGAGACAGAAAGCATAGGGCTCGGAGAGATACATAAAAGAGACAGAATCAGAGACAGATCGAGAGAGACAGAGAGGTAGACAGACTGGCAGACTGGGGAGAGAAAGAGAGAGAGAGAGAGGACAAAGAGAAAGGAGAGACAGAGATAGAGAGAGAGAGCCAGAGCCAGAGACATAGGCAGAGACAAAGACAGCGACAGAGACAGAGACAGATACAGAGAAGGAGACTGATATCATCATTGTAAGGGGTCAAAAGACGAAAAAACACATCGAAACAAAACGTGTGAGAAAAATATGCAATTGGAAGACGAATGGAGCCGATAGAAAGAGAAACCGTTCAGTAAAGTTGCACACGGATAAAGACAAAGACAAGGACAAAGACAAGGACAAACAGTAGACGAGAGGGAGAGATCTATGCTGATAAGTTAGAGAGTGATTGAGAGAGACGGTAAGACATATACAGAGACATCGAGAGAATATAAGTCGGTGTACGATGTGGTGGATATTGTGACGTCGTCGACCTCTTCTTCTTCTTTGATGCTTCGTCGTTGTTATCTTATGCAAACAGCGCCACCTGGTGTTGGAGAGATGCGGTCGTCGTTCGGCGCCCGTATCTTTCGAGGGTCGTCCCAATCAAAGTGATTCATCTACCTGGGCTCACCGGTAATTAACTCAGGTGAGTAGACGACTGTAGGAGGAGAGGTAGGAGAAGAGGGAGGGAAGGAGGAAGAGCAGGAGGAGAAGGAGACGGAAGGAAGAGGTGGAGAAGAAAAGTAGGACGGGGATATGAAGGAGAATTAAGGAGAAAGCAGAGGACGAAGAAGAGGAGGAGGAGGAAGATAAGGAAGAAGACGAGGAGAAGAATAAGGAAGATGAGAGTTGGAAGAGAAGGAGATGAGAAAGTTTAGAAGGAAGAGGAAGAAAAGGAAAAGGAGGAGGAGGAGGTAGGGGAGGAGAAGAGGAAGGAGAGGAGAGATAGAAGAGGAGGACGAAGAGGAGGTGGAGAAGTAAGAGGAAGAGGAGGAGGAGGAGAAAGAGGAGAATAAGCAGGAGGAGGATGAGATGAAGGAAAAGGAGAAGAAGGTGCTTGATGACTGCAGGTGCTCATGACATCTCTAAGACGGGGACCATATGCCTGCGTCATCGGCGGTTCGAGTGTTGTACGGTGATCGGCGATGGGTGGATCCAGAGCCAGATGTTGCCACCCGCCATTGCTACCACCATTTCCCCCAATGACCAATGCCCAATGTCGTCGATCAGGATATCGGCACAATGGATACGTGGATGATGAGGAAGAAGCGAGGGTATACTGATGACAATGGCAATGACGAAAACAATGACTACGATAACTATGATGATGCTGCTGCTGCTGATGATGATGATGACGATGAGGATGATGATGATGACGATGAGGATGATGATGACAATGATGATGATGATGATGATGATGATGATGATGGTGGTGGTGATGAGGATGAGAATGGTGATAGCGATGATGATGACGACAACGATGGTGATGATGATAATGACTACGTTGATGATAGTGTTGACGGAATTAGTGACGATGACACGACAACTAGACAATTAACAAAAAGAAAAAAGTTAATGAACGAAGGAAACTGATTTTTTAAAACCAAATCCAGATAGTCGAACACACACGCATAGTATTTAATTGCTCGATTAATTAGGTTACAAAACGAGGCACAAGGTATGTAGCTACATAAATCCTTGTGAGTTATGAGGTTAGTTATGATGACGATGACGATTGCTGTTGTTGATGCTGTTGATGTGGTGTTGTTTCTGCTGCTGCTGATATGATAATAAGGGTGAGTCGTCGATAGTCAACTTATGCCATTGAGATGTAGAATATATTAAAGATCCGAAGACGAATCATCATAAACAAACAATATGGTTGAAGTTTGGCATAGTAATCATCCAACCATTTTGAAGTTTATATATTATACGTTACAAAATCATTTATTCAAAGAAAACAAGCTTTGCAACACGTCAACTGCAACCAATTTCTGGCTGGTCGTCCATCACAATCAACCAAAAAGAAAGAAAAATGCTTAATTTGAATAGTTCTCTAATATATATCTGATAAAATCATGATAAAATGTTTTTTTAATATATGCTATTTGTATCAGTAGAATATGGACTTTTTCATGACGGTGGTTATTGCCCGGGGGTTATTGTTCGAGGATTATTGTATGGGGGTTATTGCCCTGTGTATGCCGACATATCGTTCCACGTTAAGCATGTGAAGCAGGATTTTATACTCAGAGTATATGTAATATCATCCACAGTCCTACCTCTATGTAATGGGGAATGAACGTTGAACGCATATTTGAGCCAATTATTTTTGATGACGTCGAATAATGGCCAACGTCATCAAAAATAATCGCAGACCCAATTGTCTGTATCGTTCCAACTCTTCACTTGCGTTCTTGTCTTTGGTTTGGATTGAGGGTTTGAAAGTATTTGAGATTTCTCATATATTTTGGTGATTTTTTGTCGAGATGTTCGGTTCTCTTCGGTCCTATTTGGGATCTCGTTCACAGCCGTATGCTCGAGACTGTAGACCTATGCGGTGAGCATACATACAGAGTTCTTTCTTGCAAATAGCATCCGACCAAGTGTGTTCCTGTTTTCTGATTGTGTTGGAGCAAAAGTTTAAAACCAGTAGTTCGCCCTATGGAGAATTTTGAAAAAGACATCAACAGCCTGTTTTGCTATAAGATGTCGTTAAACTGTTGAATAATAATAATGGAGATTTTTCGTTGACATAATAGCGGCCTATCTACCTGTACTTACTACTTAGCCTCGAGCTCCTATATGACAGAAGCCGAGCTTTAGTTCGGCTCAGTTCCCTAGATGGAGGCAGGTAATGTCAAGCCAGTCCCATTGGTACGAAGTGTTAGAGAACTTATAGTTTGGTCTACACATTTGCCTGTTACAAATTCCCTCCTCATGCCATCTGATCGTGCCACCCAACATCTCCGCCGTTGAAGATGCAGAGGCTCATCAATCATCGTCATCGTCATCATCATCATCACCTTCTTCTTCTTCTTCCTCTTCCTGTTCTTCTTGTTTTTCTCTTCCTCTTAATCTTCTTCTTCTGTCTTCTACTTCGATGATTATTCATGAAGTCGCGTTATATGGATACGTAATTGTTGTAGCTATAGTCTGATTGGCTGAGAAAGGCAGCTCCAATGCGATGTCACCTAAGCATTTGAGCTTCGTCCCTCCATCATGTTTGACCGTGAATTCAGGTGGAACTCCCCAACTGTAGTTTACAGGTGGTGCCAGTCGCAAGTCGAGGTTAAGGCAGAGGGCGACTATATTCGTCTTTGCCACAACATAATGGCACACACACGACTGCGCTATATAGATAATATAAACGAAGACTTAGCAACACTTGGGATAACACTATAATTATGGGGAGTAATGAACTTAACAAATAATCGGGAACAATTGAAATTAGTTAGCTATCTGTAGGCTACTCATCGCCGGGGAAATGTCTGGCGTCAGGAACTGTGTCCCCAAACAGTCACTTTATTAATAATATATATTATATATTTGGTTTAAAACTTTTACTGAATGAAGAAGAGGCTTAGGGCTTTTGATTAAAATGTGAATATAATTTTCAACAAAAACAGTATAGTAGGCCTATGCAGTATACAACCTTCACCGAAGTAACATGCGTGACACACGGCACAAGGCTTCGGCAAGATGTAAACAAGATTTCAGCAATATAGGCCTATCAACAAGACTTAAGCAAGATGTCAATAAGACTTTGGGAAGATGTCAACAAGACCAGCAATATAGGCCTATCAACAAGACTCAAGCAAGTTGTCAATAAGACTTTGGGAAGATGTCAACAAGACATCAGCAATACTATTATGTCAACAACACAATAGGAAAACGTCAAAAAAATTCAGGAAATTTTTTTTGGTAAGAACATATTATTTTGCGAATAGTTCCGCTACAATACACGAACGATGGCAAAGAGAGGACTTAGGGCGGATGAGCTAGTCGAGCTCCTACAAGACGATAAAGTTGCAACAGTGATGTGGGATGGACTAATGACAAAGATTACCCCACTTATCGACACCATTGTCCAGAAAATAACATCAAATCTAAATGCAACCGTCGAGGAAATTGTTAAGCGTGTTACTGGCGAGTCCACTAAAGATACTGAACGGAAATTTCGGGAACAGGAGAAAAGGATTTCATCTCTTGAACATGATAACAATGATCTGCAGTTAAAAATTGACAACATTGAAAATAATTCAAGGCAGATGAACCTGGTCATTCACGGGCTTCAGGAAAAACCTTCCTCTGCAATGTCCTCGACGCAGCATCATCCAAAACCCGCGTGGTCTCGCCAGCTACACGAACCATTCCACCAAGAATTCTCGGACTTATGCAACACATCTCTAGGTCTGAATGTCACCTCAGAAGACATCTCCCTCGCCTACAGCATACCGGCTCGTGGAAAGGCCCTCCATCGCCCTCTGATTGTGGGGCTTACAACTAAGAAGCTCCGCGACAAAATACTATCTGCAAAGAAAGTCCTTAAAGAAAAACGTTACTAGAAGCCGCAAGGATTTACATTGCAGAACATTTGACCCACATGAATGCCCAAATCTATGCGGAAACAAGAAGGCTGGTAAGGGTCGACAAGCTCCATGCCACATGGACTTCGGTCGGATGTGTATCAGTGAAGAAAACCAGCTCCCAAGAAGAGAAACCTACGAAAATTCTCTCCTTGAAACAACTGGTGGAACTTTCAGAGTCCTTGATTCACCAGCTGGAAACTCCAAATACACTCCCAGCCCGAATGGAATTGCGATCTGCCAATGTAAACACCTAGTCGCTATCTTTACGGATTCACCTAGGTTTCCAAGAACAAGAACAGCATGAGGACACATGTTCTCTCTGTTCTTCCCAGCCGTCATCAAGATCTTCCCGCCAGATGGTGAATTACTTTCTTCGTTTATCATTATTTCCTCTCCTTCTTGTTCTGCTATCCTGAGTATGATCATGGCCATATATTTACACGAATCTTCCTTACGTATATCTCAAATGATGTCCACTGAAAGATGACTACTTTAGGTTAGATGACTATGATGTGATACTAAACATATTAACCTATGTTACGTTTGCTTATATATGTTCTGATAAGCTGTTAGGTCTCGTTATTTTCAAATGTTTCTTAGTTGATTATAGTGTCGAATTGTGTTCTTATTATACCTTATGCACTGGAGACAATAACTGTTAGTATTGTCATGATTCGACTAGTGTCATGATTCTTAGTAAATTAACAAGCATATCAAACTTCTGCACACCAAAGTGTATCAATGTAAACTAAATTCGCCGATGAGAAGCTTCCATTAAGGCAATTATAAAATACTTCTAAGTTATCAGTTAGCGCGCAGCCTCTGGGATGTGAAAAAGGCTCAATAGCGAAGCTATCATCCTTTACTAGGTTTAATAGATTTAGTCTAGTTTAGCGTAGTAGTTAAGAAATTTTTTGATTTTTTTACGCTTTACAGGCAATGAATAACCGCATAGATATTAGCACAGGTAACGCGCTCGATGATGGTACAGTGAACGATAATCATATTAGCATAGCCACAGGAAAACAGCCCGACTTAATTATCTTCTCGCCAGAGACAGAGAACCAAGCTCTTATCAATAACATGGATTTGGACCCTGACCTAAACTTCTTTAACGACCTTCCATGTTTTCCTGCTTACGCAATACCCCAATCATTAACTTCGGAACTTGAACAATCCACTGTACAACTATCAATCCTACATATAAATTGTCGCAGCATGTTGCACAAAGTGACTGAAATTACTGACCTCCTGCAGGTTGTTCCGGTCTCTATAATAGCGTTCACAGAGACTTGGTTAGACGAAAAACAAGCCAGCTGTTTGAGCATACCAGGGTACAACTTGATACATAAGGCACGATCCGAGGGCAGGGGAGGAGGTATTGGCCTTCTGATTAGACAAGATCTGACATTTGAAACTATGTCTAACGATTCCAAAGCAAACCCATATAATTCTTTTGAGTATCTTACTCTTCGAATATTGCATAATAAAGGTACTACAGTTCTAGGAGTTATATATCGCCCTCCCGATCAGAACGTCAATGACTTTGTTACCGAAATGGAATCTTTCATAAGTAACAAAGCAGAAATCGAAGGAGCATTTACTGGTCGGTGATTTTAATATAGACCTCTTAAAAAACATTACACACAGACCAACAGAAGAATTTCTAAATTGCCTTTTGCCTTCCCATTATCGCGCATTACTGAATTTACTACGACTTTAATTGATAATATCTTTACTAATATTTGGAAAAAGGTGAAATTATCGTCATTCTTGATATCGGATATATCTCATCATTTACCAATTTTGGCTGTATTTGATTACGATTTGACGGTCCAACACTGTCTAACCTCTATGACCAAACGGATCTTTTCCCCAGATGCAACAAATTCCTTCCTAGATGCTCTTGGCTGTACCGAGTGGACACAAACCATTGATGCATGCAGCAGCTTAGATGTTAAGATGATAAGGCATATCAGATATTCATATCTAACTACCAAAAAGAATATAATAGGGCCTTCCCGTTAATTATACGCAAAAAGAATAAAAGGATGTAACCAAAAAAGGCTTGGATGACACAAGGACTTATCAAATCATGTGCTAAAATATTGAAACTCCACCTTAAGTTTATAAAGGACCCGTCCGTAGCCAACAAAACTAAATATACCAGGTATAGAAATTATTTCAAAAAAGTAAAAATACAAGCAGAAAAAAATTACTTAGACGCTGAATTCTCAAAATATAGCCAAGACTTGAATTAAACCTGGCAGATCCTTAGATCCCTGTTAGACAATGGTAGTGATGCAAAACATAAGCATATTAAATCATTATTGGTTGATGGAGTGCCTACAACTGATCCGATAGCGATCGCTACCAAATTAAATACATATTTTGTGAATATAGCTCAATCGCTGGCTAATAGTATTCCTGTTAATTCGACACCTATTGACAAATTCATGACATCACACAGATGTGCCACGTTTGGCCTACCTGAAGTCTCCCCCCATGAAGTGATAGCACTAGCAAAGAGTCTAAAGACATCTCATTCGACAGGAGTAGATGATTTGGATCCTGAAATAGTTATCACTAGTATACCTAAAATATCTACTGTTCTATCAGAAATTATAAACTGCTCCTTCAGAGCAGGCGTCTTTCCTGACGATTTAAAGATTGCGAAAGTAGTACCCGTTTTTAAAAAAGGCGTGCGAGATATTGCATCCAACTATAGGCCTATCTCGGTTATACCTGTATTTAGCAAACTTTTTGAAAAAGTCATGCATAAACGTCTTACTGACTTTATATCAGAAGCGAATCTCCTATACAATGCTCAATATGGTTTCAGGTCAGGCCATTCGACTGTCATGCCTTTACTCACTATGCAAGATAAAATTTCAGACGCCATAGATAAACATGAGTATTCAATTGGCATCTTTTTGGACTTAGCCAAGGCCTTTGATACTATTAACCACACTATCATTTTAAGAAAATTATCTATATACGGAATTCGAAATACTCAACTCAACTGGTTTAAAAGCTATATCCAAGACAGACAACAATTGGTGAAATCTGGAAATGCCTCTTCTACTCTATTAAAAATAAAACATGGAGTCCCGCAAGGCTCCATCTTGAGACCACTATTATTTATCATTTACATGAATGACCTGCCTTCTGTTGCTCCTAGTCTATTCATTATACTCTTAGCAGACGACACTAATTTATTTAATTCGCATCCATGTTTAGAAACTTTGATTAGTCAAACTAATGACGAGCTCAGTAATATAGCCGAATGGTTTACAACAAACAAACTCACTCTCAATTTAGATAAAACTAACTTCATAGTTTTTAGATCTCATAGAAAACCCCCACCTCAGCATTTACCTACGCTTACTATCATGAATACTCCCATCACACAGGTCATTTCAACCAAATTTCTAGGTATCTGTGTAGACCAACATCTATCATGGACTGACCACATAACGGCAATATCATCAAAAATTGCTAAAACTCTTGGCATACTGACTAAAATGTCAAAAATTCTACCGGCAAAGACGCGAGCCACTCTCTATTACACCCTCATATATCCTTACTTTACATATGATAATATCATATGGGCCACTGCATATAAATTTAACTTAAACAACCTTCATATCTTACAAAAAAGAGCGATAAGATGTTTAGCTAACTTGTCGTATAATGCACATATAGAAAGTGAATTTCAGGAGAAGGAAATACTAAGAATGGAACAAATACGAATATTGCAAGTTGGACTATTTATGTATCAATACTCAAGCAAATTACTACCTCGATCTTTCCGTCATTAATTTCCACCCAAACCAAATGAAAATCTGCACGTATTGAGACACCCAAATAGTCTCTTTACCCCACACGCGAGAACTAACATCAGACTCGCATCCATAAAATGCATGGGCCCAAAAATTTGGAACAATATACCGCTTGAGATACGCATTGTGACAAATATTCAGCAATTTAAATATAAATTTAGGCAATTCATTCTACAGGATCTTAAATGACCAGAAACTTAGAGTAGGATATAATACGCTTGGTCACGAGTCTACCTTGGTTGAAATAGGATTGCTTGGTTCCATTAATATTCCTTTAATATTAAATATGCTTATTACGATTGTTGTAACATTGTTGTAACAGTGTTTAAACTGCTACTGTACATGAACTGTAGATATTCTAGCCTGTAACCTGCGATTGTTTGAATATAGTTAAGGGTAATTAAGTTCGTTATAGTTCTGAAGTGCTTAAATAGCTAAAACTATCGATCTACCGATGTACGGTCATCTGACTTTCTAGAATTCTACTTAATGTGGGGGTTGCCCTAACTAGCGGGGCTATACAGTCCCTATTTGGGTCTCCCTTGGTGATCAGCAACAGTACTGTCTGTTATTACTCAAAACATGTGTATCATGATCTATGCTGTTTTACTGAATAAAACACTGACTGACTGACTGATTTGTTATTATGAAAATGACGCAGAAACCGAAACTTATTCAGCGACAGCAAGTTATGCACCATATGCCTATGCGCCATATGGCTATGCGTCGCTGAGCATATATACGACAGCACAGAATAGGTATACAGCGGAATACTTTTTTTTACTATTCAAGAGTCGGCGTTCATTTTCGCCGAGCACTCACTGCATGGCCTTCAGCAGAGAGTTATATACGGTACAATTCAATTTGACAAGTTTGTCGATTGAGTAGAAGTCTCCACACTAAGGTAAGAAATTCGCGTTTGTAGTCGCCTGATAAAAAACAACTGATTTATTCTTATGTCGAATGAATGTCGTCATTGTTTATCCACAACGTCGCGTCTTACCGGTTTATTTGTAACGGATAAGTTCAGCAGAATCCCGCAGGATCTTAGATCCGCCAATTAACCTCTTATGTCCGCCACCGAAATGAGTGTTTCTGATAATAGACTATTATTATATTACGCACCTTCCTTCGCATATCCGCAAATATATCGGTTATAGATTCGTCAGTTAATGTGGCCTAAGTTTTAGATTATTACAAGTTTGAGATCCGACAACTCCGAATGAGCCGCTTTATCTCGGGTACTCATTCATAGGGCCCAGCTTTTAGAAAGATAAGTCTCTAAAATTAATATAGACCTATGCCGTGCTGAAATTAGTACCGTAGACCTATTTACATGGCTCATATGGGGTTCACTATTCTTACTAGTGCATCATTCATGTCAACATGTAATCTCGGTATAATACAGAATAATAATAATTAAGTAAGTAACCATAATTTTATCCCTTATTCAGAATCTGCAACTGCCAACCGCATTTCTTTTAAATCTGAAATTTGATATCGCCATTCTTCCAACATTTTTTGCTCAGAAGTGCATACACACGCCTCGACGGCGCAATTGCTGTTGTACTGCAGAGCAATGGTGCGCGAAGGACTTGCTCAAGGTCCCTACACAGTGACACCTCGGACGAAGGTCGAACCCGCTCACTCAGCGCACACTAAGCGTCACGGGCCGACCTCTCTAACCAATCGGCCACCGTGCCACACGACTGCGCATTTTGGTGTACATTCTCAAGCCATCACAAAGTAAATCACTCTAATTGATGTTTTTGAGTGTCAGGCTGTCAGCGACAGATAATATTCTGACAAAATAAGAAGAGCATAAATTTATTGTTCTGCCCTACTATCATAAATAATGTTTATATGTTTGTCAAAGCCAAAATTCTATGAGGTAAATAAAAAAACATGTTCAGGCATTCAACCCTTTGATTCCCGATTGAACAGAATGCTGGTTCTGGTCTGATCCAGTCAAGTACTTTAGCAAAACTTTGTAAAGTAATTTCATGTCGCCTATGAATTTTAGCTTGTGTTATCTATGTCATCATCATCATCGTTCCAGTTTTAAATATCTCATTATGGGTGTTGTGAACCTTGGCTTCTGTCTCTGTCTATGCCTTATGTCTATGTCTTAAGCAGATTATTGCATTTCATTTTCTTGATAACAGGTGGTTCACTTGATGACCTCTTAATTTGGTCTTCTAAGTTCAGGTTGACAGCGATTTCATTATTTATTTTAGACTTGGCATATTTTTTTGGGAGGGGCAGATGGCCAGACCTCCCACTTACCGTCTGATCTTCCCACTGACAGTTCATATTCATCTTACAGTCATTTTAGCTGAGTTGGCCATACATACATACATACATGCATGCATGCACCCATAAATACATACATACATACACAAACACATACATACATACATACATATATATACATACATACATACATACATACATACATCAGTACATACATGTGTGGTGGGTAGAGTGGGGGGAGAGATAAAGAGTGACACCCGATAATGGAAGGCATGCGTATGGCGCACAGGTTGACAAACCATCGCATCCCATTCCAGATCATAAGGGCAAAAGTGAGTCTGAAGTCTGAGCGCAACGAACTCTGACCGACAGATCCTCGTGCACAGAGAGATAGACAGGCGGGCAGACGAGTGAACAGACAGACAGAAAGGCAGGGACAGGGGGACTAACCTCTGACATGACTAGAAGAAGGAGTTGAGGGAGTAAACGACGCTTTGTTGACGGGTGCCGATCAGGCATAGGGCCGTTCACATATTATATAACGCATAAAATCTCAATTTTTGGCCCACCTCCTACCCCGAATAACGTTATATAACAGCGGCCCTATATTATATAACAGATATGCTACCTACCCCTACCCGACCCCAGTCCATAAGCACATTTGAAACTTTTATGACAATACAATGTTAGTTAGCACTTTAATAGTAGTGATTCAGCTGACAATTGCCTATATCCATTTCAAGAACTGCAGTAAAAAAATCATCATACGCCCAATTAGCAATGTAGCAAAAGCAATCTTTAAATTGTGTACTCTCTCGCGCCAAAGATGATTAGACCGGACGTATGGAGCTCCTCTGCATCTTAATAGTCAGACTTTTAATGGCGCCTAAATTCACTTGTATTAATTACGGTAACTAATTGGCAGTCTACGATTGTCACCATGTATCTACATGTAGGCCTACTAATACAGCATGTTAATACATGGTAGTGACGTAAATCCTATCTAAAAACACCATTTTTTCCCTCCTGTTTTGCATTAGAAATGAGGATTACATTATCACACAGAATGGATTGGTTTAATATTGCACTATCAGGTATTTATCGATAGGTTCGCGGTACAATTCTACCTATTTAATAGCGTTTGATGTACACAGAGTGTACACTACAATTGAATATTTAAGCAAGCATATAGGCCTAAACTATTTACTCATAGTCTACTATAGAAAATAAAATCAAATATTTTGATAATACCTACCAAAATAATTATTTCAAGTGAATTAATTTAAACCAGAATAAAAAAGCACACAGAATTGAATTTAAGAGTGTTTAAAGCTATACACAGGAAATTGTTAAAATTGTAAATAGGAAATTGTTAAAAGTGGATTTATAAATAATAAGCAAGAACATCAATTCGCCAGGTGGCTGCTAATGGTGCTAGTTTTGGTTCACAACGTATTGTGAACTTCGATTAAACAATGCATGTTCGTGGTACATGAAATTTCCAATTGGCAGGCAAACAGGCAAATAGCATAAGCGGAAAAAAGTTTGATATATCACGAAACCTTCAACCTACCCCCTCCACCCTACACAACATAACGCTAACAAAAACAGGAACCTACCCACCTACCTCTTGAGCGTTATATAATATGTGAACGGCACCATAGCTGTTCTCTTCTGTGGTGGCGGTTGAGCAGAATAGACGTTTTTGAACACTACAAAGAGACTCGGGGTTTGATTGTTGGTCGACTTCTATCCAACCATTTGGTTGACTTAACTGCATTACAGCTATTCGTACACTATACATACATACATACATACATACACACACACATTCCTACCCACAATAATATTATTACGGCCGTTTTATATAGCGCCCCTTCAAGGCCATCTACTCAAAAGCGCTCCCAGCCCATTCTCGGTCAAACAGAGCAGTCTTAAGGCCAAAGAATAATATGGCAGATTGATCTATTGGCATGAGAGGCAGTGCCACTGGAAGGCCCATTCCAGGTCACCGGACCAGCAAGTGAGAAAACACGACGCTATCGGATGGCAGTCCGTGCACGGGGGACAAGTAATTCCGCTTGTGCAGCAGAGAGCACCGATCCAAGGCGTATGTACATGAACAAATACGTACATGTACATTGTAATGTATACATGCACTCATAGGCATACATACATTCATATGCACACTCGCTTACATACAGAAATACATGGTCGACTCAATACGGTCGTTATATACGCTTTACATATGCATTTTCAGCGCATTGAGCCATGCTGTGATAATAGAGGTTAAAAAATAATTATTCGAAGCAGATCAATCAGTCACAATATTTAATTGATTTGCAAAGACAGGATTTCTGGTTTTTGTATTGCTGTTGGCACATTGCTAGTTGTAAGGTATGCATATGTTCGTTTTTTACTCTTTTTTCTTTAACTTGGCTTGGGTAAAGTTTATCACGGTTGGTAGGGATCTCTGATGGACATCTTTCAACTCTTTTTCAGATTTGTTCCCGTCGACCCAGAGCGCTGAAATTTTGCAAACATTTCACGCTTGGATGACAATGCAATGTATCAAATTTTTACGACATAACTGAAAAAGTGATAAAAATATAACCTAAAAATTGACATAGAACATACCAAAAGTGTTACCTCTTTCATTTAACTTTCAACTTTTTTTCAGGTATGTTTCCGTCGACGTAGAGAGTCGAAATTTTGCGCACATTTCAGGCTTGCATGAAAATGCGATGTATCAAATTTTGAGGAAGATAACTGAAAAATGAATAAAAAATATAACCGAAAAATTTACAAAAAGCACACCACAAATGTTACGTCTTTCATTTAACTTGGCTTGCGTAAAGTTTGTCAAGGTCGGTCAGTCGGACATCTTTCAACTCTTTTTCAGGCAAGTTCCCGTCCACGTCAGGGTTTCGGGTACCTACCAGATAATTATAAGAGGGTCCCGAAAACCCATGTTTTTACTTTAACTTGTGTTCATCTGTTTATATTATATCTTACAAACTATGGCGCTATATGAATTACTGATTAAACGACAACTGAGCTATGCAATAAAATTATAAAATCAATGCATTCCAAGAAAAGGTTAAATCATAAATTGCTTTATAAACTTACCGACGCTACTTGTGCCACTTCAATGCATAATAAAACCCTGTTGAAAATCTTACAGCGCTGTGTATGAAAATACATTTATTCCAAAACTCCTTACGATAATTCTCAATTTCATCTTTCAGATGTTTAGCGGTCTGTTGTCTTGGCAACGGCTATAGCGACTGGAATCATCCTCGTATTTGTTTGGATGAAGCGAATTGGAGCCAAGGATGAGAATGGCAAGCGTTATCTACCTTCAGTATCTGTTCTATCACTAATCGCCTCCATTCTTCAAAATGGAGTGAGCTCTCCACCGCACTTCTTCATGAAATCCGCCGAAAAACTTGGTCCTGTGATATTCTGCAAAGTTGGGGGAAGGTATGAACGCTTCAATTTACGTTCGAAATTTTTATATTAGTGTGCATGAATATATGTAAAGACACACCAAGTTCAACAATAAAGTTGCAAGAATAGTGAAAACATCTGATCTGATGTAATTAACCGCAGTTCTAGGAGAGTAATTAGAATGGCGATTAATGGTTCTTGGCAAAATTGTCCGAGTATCGAGGATTGCCTGAAATGATAAACGGCCTAGACCATTGTCTACTATCATTATGGATTTCTGTATACTGTAAAGCAAAATATATAAATAAAGAGGATATGATATATATATATATATAAAGTTATACATACATATAAATATATATTATACAGGTTGACACAAAACTTCGTTCACCGTTTTCAAAATGCGTTTTCTCAGGAAGGGCTACATATTTTTTTATGAAATTTTGTCAGTGCATGCACAAGTCAAATAAAAGATATTGGTACAAATTTGACTTTGATCGCGTCAGTGATTGTCATAATATATTAAAAAAATTATAGAGGACCAGTCTCCAGGAAAATACTGCCTTGCGATACAGTTTGTTCATCATAATAATACTGTAATATTGGGCCTAGTAGACCATAACACAATATTGATACCTATAGGTCTTACAGACGTAGGCCATTAGCGTACAGTGTTTTCGTTCTGCTTAATGACAACACGGCATATAGACTGAATCAGCGACTGAAGTATCCCAATATCACGATCTCCAATTTCGAGGCTACGTTTGAGCTTATTGTGTTTGATTTACGATTTGTATAAACGCTGAGATAAAATACGCAAAAAGTTCTCAATAGGTGATGACATACATTTGTTGTGCAGGCATATATATATTTTTGACTTTGCAGTTTCGTTTTCGTTTCGTTTTCCGCCGAAACCAAAACGGCGATTTCGGTGGCGTTTTCGTTTTCGGCGAGAAAAAAATTGTTTCGGTCGGTCACTAACAGAAATACAGATTTGAACAACAAGATAACAAGTTTTAGAAGAATAATAAATTTCGGAGGCAACAGGTGAGAAGAGTTGTCTATGAATTGTCTATGAATTGCAGGTAGTGAATTGGGCTCATAACAATACATCAACTCACCAATCTGTCTTATTTTGAATAACATAAATCATCTTGAATAGTAAGCAGGCGCTCACAGAAGCTTTTCTTAAACAGTCGGATACTTTCACGGATGGATTTGAGTTTTGGGCAGAAAAGAATGTCAGCAATCCAGATTTAAGAGGTTTGTTGAATTGTATTGCATTTGTAGAGTAAACAAGAGCATGAGACGGTAATTACCTTTTAATGACGATGACGATAATAATAATAATAATGATAATATTGATTATGATAGTAATGATAATCCTCCTCCTCATCGTCGTCATGATCATTACTGTGTATGATACGTCATTATGAAAATTATCTACTTATCGATTTACTAAATCTATAAACAAACTGTAAATTAAAGATGAAAAATGTATATTGTTGATTTATATGCATGCTGTCAGTTGTTGGTCCAATTTCATACATGAGACTGAATAGAAACGAACAATTTGGATAATGAACAATCCTTAGATTTCTGGATAACTATACGACTGCAATGAGAATGCAAGTTATATATACATATAAATCGGTGCTATTTTGCACTGCTTTGCTTTTTCTATATGGCTTCATATTGCGTGTAGCAATCAATTTTAATAAACGCATAGGCCTATAGTCGCCATATATTGCCATTGTATATATTTAATCGATGTGTGAATGGTTCTGCAGCAACTTCTGCTACAATGGCTGTGCCATAAACCCAGACACATCTGAGACAATTAAATTTTGTTCGGTTCAAGCCAAAGCATTGCGTTCTTTCCCTTAGATTTCTAGCATCGACCTCACACTGTTCCATTATCAGATAGGCCTACTGTAGAAACTCCTGGAATGACCGTCGATTGTAGGCTCACATTTCGATCGTATATCACACACCTTCGTAAATCTTGTTTTTGTCACATCAGAGCAATAGGTCACATGAGGTCGGCTTTAACTAAGAGTAATGTTAGACACCATAGCCTGCTCACTTGTTTCCTTGAGTCGATGATCGTAGTCAACGAGGCTACATGTATATAATTAGCGTATTGTCGATTTCTCAGACCTTGAACTCGAAAGGCTGCAACGCATCCAAAATACGTCTGCTTGCGTAGTGCTGCGTGTCCCACTACGAACACGTTCTTCGGATGGTCCACAGCCCTACTCCACCAACTGCATCTGTTTCTGACGAAAAATTGTCCGCGCATCAGATCCATATAATCGGCGTGACCTTGCAAGCATCACAAATTCATGGTTGTTTTTTTGGCGTCGCCCTTCTCCTTTATCTGGACTTGGACTGGACTCCTCTGCTGTCCGCACTCACTGTCTGAATAAATTGTGAACCTACTTAAAACGGGTGTTAATGATCGTTTTGTTTGCCTATTGATTTCCGCATCAGCGTCTGTGCCTTGATTCTTTGCAAACTGTTTTTAATGCGATGGTCAAGAGTCAATAAACCGCTCTACATCGACGTTCGTTTGTAACCAGGTATCATTTTCGCAAGATATAACAAGAATTTCAAGAAGTACCACAAGATTTGTCTGTCAGTACTCAAGGAATTCGGATTGGGAATCAACAGAATCTCTGAGACTCGAATTCTTCTCGAAGTGGAATCAATGATTGAAAAAATTGTGAAGACCAATGGACATTCTTTCGACCCATCATTTCTGACTACCTTTTCGACTTCCAATGTAGTTTTGAGCATTCTGTTCTGTAAGCAATTCATGTATGTGGATAGCAACCAAAGAGCACTATTACAGGACTCAAAAAATTCAAGACTCAAAAGACTCCAAAGATTTCGTGGGCAACATAGATGTAGCATTGACCATGCTGCCCCTTTTAAGAATTCTGCCGCATCATCGAAGGATTTGTCTCAAGGCAATATAAGTATGCCGAGAACCATCGAAGAAGGTATTAAGGCTAGCAAAGCGGACGAAACGCAGTATACGTTCGTGCAGAGGTTTTTGGAGATCGAGGGACCTGATTACAGTCACCAGGACCTAGTTTACGTTGTGAGGGATCTGTGTTGTGGAAGCCTGGAAACGGTGTCCTCAGCGTTGCAGTGGGCAATGGCGGAATTGGCCAACCACCCGGAGATCCAGGCTCGTCTTCAGAGGGAGATCGATGATGTCGTACCTGAAAAAAGATTTCCGTGTCTCGATGATAAACCTCACTTGCCTTATGCGGAGGCTGTGATACTCGAATTGCTGAGACGACATACTGTAGTCCCGATTGTAGCCCCGCATACTACGAGCAAAGATACCGAACTGATGGGATATTTCGTTCCAGAAGGTTCAATGGTACTAATATTTTTCACATATATATATATATAAATATATATTCTGACACTTTATTTTGCGCCGTGTAGGCTTACGTGTCGCTGAAAAACACCATATAGGCCTAATTAGTATCCAACCAACGACCCCTGGGCAACAATCCCCGGCCATAAACCCCCTGTCTGCAACTCCATGGGAAAATAACCTTCTAGGAAAATAATCCCCCAGGCCAACTGTAGTTAAAATAATGACACTACAAACATCGGAGCTGTGCAATCAACGGCGGCTGTAGTATTTTTATATAGTAATTATTTAATATTTAGTTCAAATTGTGACTATTATTGGTTCATACGGGCATTTGACTTGCATACAGGGATATGACGAGAATATTTGAATCTAGTATTGAAACCTACTATGGACTCTAGATGGCAGGCCACCTAACCGTTTTCCTAATTGCCGTGTCAATGACTTTGTTAATTGCTTTAATTAATCAGACACTGCAGTGTCCTGTCATCGACAATATCTCCAAAGAATTGCGCACATCATCTCCTATTAACACATTGATGTGCACTTTTGGCTCTGCGTTCCCTATCGAGTTATTGCATTTAGATTAATTTTTCAAGTTATTTTTATGCATTGGTACGTTATAGATGTTTTGTCTATTTTGGCAAATATTAGTGTACATTAAGAATGATTTATCTTTTGAAGACTAGTTTGGAAAATATTTTTTCACACTTCTCTCTACGGGCCATGGGGAGCTATTTGCACGGGGGTAATTTTCTTAGGGGGTTGCAGGCCGGGGGGTTTTGCCATGGTTGATGGCCGTGGGGTTGTTTGCACAGGAAGCTTTTAACACAGAACCGGCCTAATTAGTGTCGCGTTCATTATAAGTATTATAAATTCACATATTAGGCAAATAACGTTTTGAAAATTGGATGGTCTTCGCTGCTCGGCTCCAAAACAAATAATAGTCTCATTTTTTATCAAGCGTTAGGATTGGGCCTACATGTACAAACTGTATTTGCTTACATGTAAGACTTTCTTACTTCCTTGGTGCTATCATGCTGAGAGCACTTGGGGCTTATGCTGATAGCTAGGCTAGCACTGTATGAAGCGCTGAAACAATTTTCGGATACGAAACGATACTTTAGTGCTGATATCAAGTAAGAGTTTTGCTGATCCGTGTTGTATTGAGGATGGAGATTGACAACAGTTGAACGAAGAAAGAGACGATGGAATTGCCTATGCCAACTTGATCGCGTTTCTCGTTTATGGAAGAAGATGCAGCGACAAAATATTACCTTAATTGCTGCATTGATATAAACGTTGACCTAGGCTGTTGCGTTGGAAATTTCTTTTGTGCAAATATATATGGAATTCAGTGTGATTGTACAGTGACAAATCAATACGCACAGCTTCCAAATATTCATAGGCGGTAGAATTATCTCAAGTGCGGATGCTAGATTCAAAATTCGACAAACTATTTTCTGCTTTGCCTTTTTAACAGTTCATCTTTCAATAAATTTTCACACAAATAACGTTTTAAGTTTCTACCAGCTGCTCCAAAATGAACTGTGTGAATTAAATGTGTTTTATATTCTTATAAATATCTATAGCGTACACATGGATCCGATGACCTGGAAAGATCCGATGAACTTTAAACCCGAAAGATTCCTCGACATAGACAACATCACTGGGAGCGAGAAACTTCTCCCATTTGGACTTGGCACGAATGGGTCTAAAGAGTTGCACTAAACTATAAGCGATCCCACTCATAGAGAGTGGAATGGAGAGAGGTTAGCGAGAACGGAGCAGATCCACGTCGCTGGAGCGAAAGCTGGAAAGGGTAGGAGTGAGGGATCGGACAGACTGCATGTCGGATAGACTGTGTATCTGACATTGTTTTGAGCAATATCTACCAATTCAAGATAATATTCCTTAATTCAAAATCAAACTTACAGCCCACAACTTAATTTACGGTTTAATTTATAGTCAATATCATGGAGCAATCCAGTGATCCACGCGTCGATACGCCCTGCTCAACTACCGTGACTCATACTTTTACCAAAATCTAGTCAGCCATTAAATGGCTGACTTCTACACACAACTTGCGGCCTCACGCGGCGATAAGAACTTCTTTGGAAACATGCATTAAATCGTACATTTTACTTTAATGCATGTTTTTAACAGGAGACGGGTGATGAAGTTTATATAGTCACACGAGGACGCAAGTTGTCTAAATCAGAGCTAAGTGCTGGTAGGTGTCTTCTATCGATGGAAGACACCTACCAGAAGACATGGGTCTTAAGAATCATATTAAACAATCGTCTTTGTGTCTCACTACTCACTATAGCCAAGTTCTCAACATACGTCGATGAATAATAAAAATAAGACATTTTATAAAGCGCCGTAACACAGCCTAGGCCGAAAGAAAGGGCGCTGAGGATACGGGTCGATCGCTCTAACCAATCGGCCACCGTGCCACACTATGGTGATGGATGGTGTCGAATGCTTCTGAGTAATCCATAGACATTATGACTGCGTTATCAGTTGCTTGCAAGAAGGTGGAAATTTGTTGCAACACAGTACTATATACATGTAGTAATGAAAGTTGCACCGTAATGAACCTTCTTAATATGGTATAGTAGTCAATCCATTCTTCCCGAGAATCCTCTACTGCCAACGGTCAGCTGTGCGTCATCATTGTTTATACAGATGCGATTGTATCATAGCATACTAATTGTGTGTTCTACTGCTTTTCTGTCTTCCTCATATTAGCATATTAGATCCCAGGAATATTAAAATTGGTTTTATATCTAAGATATTATTCAGCGTGCAGCAATCTGCTGGGCGATCCTCTGCCAAAATCAGAGCAGATATCTCAAAGAGGACACTGTGCCTGCCACCGACTTGTCGAATATCCCGTCACGATTAGCAGATTAAGATGGCATCGCGGTCAGTCACAGGAAAACTAAAAGGAAGGATTCTAGTCTCGTCTATGAGACTGTAAAAGTTCTCCCGTTCTACTACAAAACCTGTCAAGGATGGCGGTCGCAATCTCAGCGAGGTCAGCAGGTTTGGCAACACTGCAGGCAAATAGAAGACAGGTTCACGATCGGTTTCTAAATGACAATACACCCGTGCACCTATGTCAAAACTGGTTAATAATGCGTGGGCCTAAAACAAGAGGGTCATGAAATCTCAATTTGTGATTCCATAAATGCGGTGTGCATATAGAGATGCTTGATAATCTATCATGGTTAAATCGAGTAAAATTGCTATAAAGTGTATTGCTGTTCCCATAACTATCAATTATTTTTCTTTTATGTATTCGCTGCGTAGGAAAGCGTTCCTGCCTCGGAGAGATTGTTGCTCGACAGTAACTCTTCCTATTCCTCACCAGTCTCATCCAACGCTTCGATATTCGACCACCTGAAGACAGGGATTCGATCAAGGTGAGGGAAGTCACTGCGGTGACCATGCATCCGTCGGACGTCGAAGTCAGACTCATTCCGAGAAAAACGTTTTAGTTCCGAAATTCAGAACTGCTAATCTTCTGAAGTCTGTTTTGTCGTTACATTGGACGAATTGTTTGAATTGATTTCAACATATCAAACCCAAATAATCGGATAGAATTCATCGTCAGCAATGTCGTTTTAGGCTCTAGCTAGCAAACAATCTCTGAGAGAAAGAGGATTGCCGAAAGAATATATGACCGACAGCGGAAGGTAAAGATAGTGAGATGAGGCAACATACAGAAAGCGAAGTATCACGCAGAAAGAACAACAGTAGAAGGTAAGCGAAGAGTAAAAATATGCAGGAAAGATAATGAGAGTGCGAGTGTTGAGCATTAGAGTTAGAAATAGAATTGACGAAAGAAAGAGCGGAACGACAGTAGAATGCAAAGATAGTGTGGTTAGGCAACATAGACAGGTGAAGCAAAACAAAGAAAGATTAACAATAGAAGGTAAGAGAATAGTGCAGTGATGGAAGAATGAGAAAGAAAGAGTGTATCTTAAGGATTCGAGATAGAAAGAGAATTGACGAAAATACAGAGAGACGAGAGTAGAATGCAAAGATAGTGAGGTTAGGCAAAATAGACAAAGTGAAGCAACACAGAGAAAGAACAACAGTCAAAGATAAGCGAAGAGTGCAGAAACACAAGAAAGATAAGGAAACAGCGAAAATTAAACTTTGGAGATAGAACGAGAATTGACGAAATAAGGACAATACCGACAGTAGAAGGTAAACACAGTGAGGTAAGGCAACATAAAGACAGCGAAGTAATACAGAGAAAGAACAACAGGAGAAAGTAAGCCAAGAGTAAAGACATGCAGGAAAGATGAAGAAACAGCGAGTTTTAAGTAATTGAGTTAGAAAGAGCATTGCCGAAAGAATATAGGACCGACAGCAGAAATTAAAGATAGTTAGGCAAGGCAACAAAAAGAAAGCGAAGAAGTATCGCGCAGAAAGAGCACCAGTAGAAGGTATGCGAAGAGCAAAGAAATGCAGAAAAGATAACGAGAGTGCGAGTGTTAAGCGTTGGACCTAGAAAGAGAATTGACGAAAGAAAGAGAGGAACGACAGTAAAATGCAAAGATATTGAGGTTTGGCAACATAGACAAAGTGAAGCAACACAGAGAAAGATTAACAGAGAAGGTTTGGGAATAGTGCAGTGATGGAAAAATGAGAAAGAAAGAAGGAGGATAAAGAAAGAGACGACGGTAGAGCCCAAAGCCTGAGAAGTCAGGTAACAAAGAGAAACTAAAGTAACACTGAGAAAGAACAGCAGCAGCAGGTAGCCCAATGGTTTTGCGATGGAAGAAATGGAAAGAAAGAAACAGTGCATATTAAGCATTGGAGATAGGAAAAGAATTGACGAAATAAGGAGAGCACCGACAGTAGAAAGTAGAGATTGTGAAGCATGGCAAGATAAAGAAAGCGAAGTATCACGCAGAAAGAACAACAGTAGAAGGTAAGCGAAGAGTAAAGAAATGCAGGAAAGATAATGAAACTGCGAGTGCTGAGCATTGGAGTTAGAATGAGAATTGACGAAAGCAAGAAAGGCACGATAGTAGAATGCAAAGATAGTGAGGTTGGGCAACATAGACAAAGTGGAGAAACTGGAGAAACTTCAAGAAAGAACAACAGTAGAAGGTAAGAGAAGTGATGGAAAAATGAGAAAGAAACACGGAAGATAAAGAATGGAACGAAGGTAGAGCACAAAGCCAGAGAAGTCAGGAAACACAGAGAAACTGAAGTAGCACATAGAAAGAACAGCAGCAGAAGGTAGCCGAATGGTGTAGTGATGGAAGAAATGGAAACTGAGAAACAGCTAACATTAAGCATTGGAGATAGGAAAAGAATTGACGAAAGAAAGAGAGGACCGACAGTAGAAAGTAAAGATAGCGAGGTAAGGCAACATACAGAAAGCGAAGTATCACGCAGAAAGAACAACAGTAGAAGGTAAGCGGAGAGTAAAGAAATGCAGAAAAGATAATGAAATTGCGAGTGTTGAGCATTGGAGTTAGAATGAGAATTGACGAAAGCAAGAAAGGCACGATAGCAGAATGCAAAGATAGTGATCTTAGGTAACATAGACAAAGTGAAGCAACACAGAGAAAGATTAACAGAGAAGGTTTGGGAATAGTGCAGTGATGGAAAAATGAGAAAGAAAGAAGGAGGATAAAGAAAGAGACGTCGGTAGAGCCCAAAGCCTGAGAAGTCAGGTAACACAGAGAAACTAAAGTAACACTGAGAAAGAACAGCAGCAGCAGGTAGCCCAATGGTTTTGCGATGGAAGAAATGGAAAGAAAGAAACAGCGCATATTAAGCATTGGAGATAGGAAAAGAATTGACGAAATAAGGAGAGGACCGACAGTAGAAAGTGGAGATTGTGAGGCATGGCAAGATAAAGACAGCGAAATATCACGCAGAGAGAACAACAGTAGAAGGTTAGCGAAGAGTAAAGAAATGCAGTAAAGATAATGAAAGTGCGAGTGTTGAGCATTGGAGTGTGAAAGAGAATTGACGAAAAAAGAGAGGAACGACCGTAAAATGCAAAGATAGTGAGGTTTGGCAACATAGACAAAGTGAAGCATCACAGAGAAAGATTAACAGTAGAAGGTTAGAAAATAGTGCAATGATGGAAACTTGAGAACCAAAGACGGAAGATTAAAAAAAACGAAGTTAGAGCACAAAGCCAGAGAAGTGAGGTAACACAGAGAAACTAAAGTAGAACAAAGAAAGAACCGCAGCGGAAGGTAGCCGAATGGTGTAGTGATGGAAGAAATGGAAACGAAGAAACAGCTAATTTTAAGCATTGGAGATAGGAAGAGAATTGACGAAATAAAAAGATGACCGACAGTAGAATGCAAAGATAGTGAGGTAAGGCAACATACAGAAAGCGAAGAATCACGTAGAAGGAGCAACAGTAGAAGGAAACCGAAGAGTAAAGAAATGCAGGAAAGATAATGAAAGTGCGAGTGTTAAACTTTGGAGTTAGAAAGAGAATTGACGAAAGAAAGAGAGGAACGACAGTAGAAAGCAAAGATAGTGAGGTAAGGCAACATACAGAAAGCGAAGTATCACGCAGAAAGAACAACAGTAGAAGGTATGCGAAGAGTAAAGAAATGCAGGAAAGTTAATGAAAGTGCGAGTGTTGAGCATTGGAGTTAGAATGAGAATTGACGAAGCCAAGAAAGGCACGACAGTAGAATGCAAAGATAGCGATGTTAGGCAACATGGACTTAGTGGAGCAACTTCAAGAAAGAACAACAGTAGAAGGTAAGAGAATAGTGCATTGATGGAAAAATGAGAAAGAAACACGAAGATAAAGAATGGAACGAAGGTTAGGGACAAAGCCAGAGAAGTCAGGAAGTCAGTCAGATGGAGATGACCGACAGTAGAATGCAAAGATAGTGAGGTAAGGCAACATACAGAAAGTGAAGAAACACGCAGAAAGAACAACAGTAGAAGGTGAGCGAGGAGTAAAAAAATGCAGTAAAGATAATGAAAGTGCGAGTGTTAAGCATTGGAGTTAGAAAGAGAATTGACGAGAAAAAGAGAGGAACGATAGTAGAATGCAAAGATAGTGAAGTTTGGCAACATAGACAAAGTGAAGCATCGCAGAGAACGATTAACAGTTGAAGGTAAGAAAATAGTGCAGTGATGGAAAAATGAGAAACAAAGACGGACGATAAAAAAACGAAGGTAGAGCACAAAGCCAGAGAAGTGAGGCAACACAGAGAAACTAATGTAACACTGAGAACGAACAGCAGCAGCAGGTAGCCGAATGGACTTAGTGGAGCAACTTCAAGAAAGAACAACAGTAGAAGGTAAGAGAATAGTGCATTGATGGAAAAATGAGAAAGAAACACGAAGATAAAGAATGGAACGAAGGTTAGGGACAAAGCCAGAGAAGTCAGGAAGTCAGTCAGATGGAGATGACCGACAGCAGAAAGCAAAGATAGTGAGGTTAGGCAACATACAGAAAGCGAAGTATCACGCAGAAAGAACAACAGTAGGTTGTTAGGTAAGCGAAGAGTAAAGAAATGCAGGAAAGATATTGAAAGTGTGAGCATTAAGCATTGGAAGTAGAAGGAGAATTGGCGAAAGAAAGAGAGGAACGACAGTAGAATGCAAAGATAGTGAGGTAAGGCAACATACAGAAACCGAAGTATCACGCAGAAAGAACGAAAGTAGAATGTGAGCGAAGAGTAAAGAAATGCAGAAAAGATAGGTAAAGTGCGAGTGTTAGGCATTGGAGTAAGAAAGAGAATTGACGGAAGAAAGAGAGGAACGACAGTAAAATGCAAAGATAGCGAGGTTTGGCAACATAGACAAAGTGAAGCATCGCAGAGAAAGATTAACAGTAGAAGGTAAGAAAATAGTGCAGTGATGGAAAATTGAGAAAGAAAGACGGAAGATAAAAAAAAAGAAGGTAGAGCACAAAGCCAGAGAAGTGAGGTAGCACAGAGAAAGAACAGCAGCAGAAGGTGGCCGAGTGGTGTAGTGATGGAAGAAATGGAAAGAAAGAAACAGCGAGTATTAAGCATTGGAGATAGGAAAAGAATTGACGAAATAAGGAGAGGACCGACAGTAGAAAGTAATGATAGTGAAGTAAGGCAACATTCAGAAAGCGAAGTATCACGCATAAAGAACAACAGTAGAAGGTAAGCGAAGAGTAAAGAAGTAAAGAAGCAGGTAGCCGAATGGTTTTGCGATGGAAGAAATGGAAAGAAAGATACATCGATTATTAGGCATTGGAAATAGAAAAAGAATTGACGAAACAAGGAGAGGACCGACAGTAGAAAGTAAAGATAGTGAGGTAAGGCAACATAAAGAAAGCGAAGAAGTATCAAGCAGAAAGAACAACAGTAGAAGGTAAGCGAAGAGTAAAGAAATGCAGGAAAGATAATGAAACTGCGAGTGCTGAGCATTGGAAGTAGAAGGCGAATTGACGAAAAAAAGAGTGGAACGACAGTAGAATGCAAAGAATGTGAGGTAGGGCAACATACAAAAAGCGAAGTATGACGCAGAAAGAACAACAGTAGAAGGTAAGCGAAGAGTAAAGAAATGCAGAAAAGATAATGAAAGTGCGAGTGTTAAGCATTGGAGTTAGAAAGAGAATTGGCGAAAGAAAGAGAGGAACGACAGTAAAATGCAAACATAGTGAGGTTTGGCAACATAGACAAAGTGAAGCAACACAGAGAAAGATTAACAGTAGAAGGTAAGAAAATAGTGCAGTGATGGAAAATTGAGAAAGAAAGACGGAAGTTAAAAAAAACGAAGGTAGAGCACAAAGCCAGAGAAGTGAGGTAACACAGAGAAACTGAAGTAGCACAGAGAAAGAACAGCAGCAGAAGGTAGCCGAATGGTGTAGTGATGGAAGAAATGGAAGCGAAGAAACAGCGAATATAAATCATTGGAGATAGGAAAAGAATTGACGAAATAAGGAGAGGACCGACAGTAGAAAGCAAAGATAGTGAGGTAAGGCACTATACAGAAAGCGAAGTAAAGAAATGCAGAAAAGATAATGAAACTGCGAGTGTTAAGTATTGGAGTTAGAAAGAGAATTGACGAAAAAAGAGAGGAACGAGCGTAAAATGCAAAGATAGTGAGGTTTGGCAACATAGACAAAGTGAAGCATCGCAGAGAAAGATTAAAAGTAGAAGGTAAGAAAATAGTGCAGTGATGGAAAATTGAGAAAGAAAGACGGAAGATAAAGAAAGATACGACGGTAGAACACAAAGCCAGAGAAGTCAGGTAACACAGAAAAGCTGAAGTAGCACAGAGAAGGAACAGCAGCAGAAGGTGGCCGAATGGTGTAGTGATGGAAGAAATAGAAGGAAAGATACAGCGAATATTAAGCATTGGAGATAGGAAAAGAATTGACGAAATAAGGTGAGGACCGACAGTAGAAAGTAAAGATAGTGAGGTAAGGCACCATACAGAAAGCGAGGTATCACGCAGAAAGAACAACAGTAGGTTGTTAGGTAAGCGAAGAGTAAAGAAATGCAGGAAAGATATTGAAAGTGTGAGCATTAAGCATTGGAAGTAGAAGGAGAATTGGCGAAAGAAAGAGAGGAACGACAGTAGAATGCAAAGATAGTGGGGTAAGGCAACATACAGAAAGCGAAGTATGACGCAGAAAGAACAACAGTAGAAGGTAAGCGAAGAGTAAAGAAATGCAGGAAAGATATTGAAAGTGCGAGTATTAAGCATTGGAAGTGGAAGGAGAATTGGCGAAAGAAAGAGAGGAACGACAGTAGAAAGCAAAGATAGTGAGGTAGGGCAACATACAAAAAGCGAAGTATCACGAATAAATAACAACAGTAGAAGGTAAGCGAAGAGTAAAGAAATGCAGAAAAGATAATGAAAGTGCGAGTGTTAAGCATTGGAGTTAGATTGAGAATTGACGAAAGAAAGAAAGTCACGATAGTAGAATGCAAAGATAGTGAGGTTAGGCAACATAGACAAAGTGGAGCAACTCCGAGAAAGAACAACAGTAGAAGGTAAGAAAATAGTGCAGTGATGGAAAATTGAGAAAGAAAGACGGAAGATAAAGAAAGAGACGACGGTAGAACACAAAGCCAGAGAAGTCAGGTAACACAGAGAAACTGAAGTAGCACAGAGAAAGAACAGCAGCAGAAGGTAGCCGAATGGTGTAGTGATGGAAGAAATGGAAGCGAAGAAACAGCGAATATAAATCATTGGAGATAGGAAAAGAATTGACGAAATAAGGAGAGGACCGACAGTAGAAAGCAAAGATAGTGAGGTAAGGCACTATACAGAAAGCGAAGTAAAGAAATGCAGAAAAGATAATGAAACTGCGAGTGTTAAGTATTGGAGTTAGAAAGAGAATTGACGAAAAAAGAGAGGAACGAGCGTAAAATGCAAAGATAGTGAGGTTTGGCAACATAGACAAAGTGAAGCATCGCAGAGAAAGATTAAAAGTAGAAGGTAAGAAAATAGTGCAGTGATGGAAAATTGAGAAAGAAAGACGGAAGATAAAGAAAGATACGACGGTAGAACACAAAGCCAGAGAAGTCAGGTAACACAGAAAAGCTGAAGTAGCACAGAGACGGAACAGCAGCAGAAGGTGGCCGAATGGTGTAGTGATGGAAGAAATAGAAGGAAAGATACAGCGAATATTAAGCATTGGAGATAGGAAAAGAATTGACGAAATAAGGTGAGGACCGACAGTAGAAAGTAAAGATAGTGAGGTAAGGCACCATACAGAAAGCGAGGTATCACGCAGAAAGAACAACAGTAGGTTGTTAGGTAAGCGAAGAGTAAAGAAATGCAGGAAAGATATTGAAAGTGTGAGCATTAAGCATTGGAGTTAGAAAGAGAATTGGCGAAAGAAAGAGAGGAACGACAGTAGAATGCAAAGATAGTGGGGTAAGGCAACATACAGAAAGCGAAGTATGACGCAGAAAGAACAACAGTAGAAGGTAAGCGAAGAGTAAAGAAATGCAGTAAAGATAATGAAAGTGCGAGTGTTGAGCATTGGAGTGTGAAAGAGAATTGACGAAAAAAGAGAGGAACGACCGTGAAATGCAAAGATAGTGAGGTTTGGCAACATAGACAAAGTGAAGCATCACAGAGAAAGATTAACAGTAGAAGGTTAGAAAATAGTGCAATGATGGAAACTTGAGAACCAAAGACGGAAGATTAAAAAAAACGAAGTTAGAGCACAAAGCCAGAGAAGTGAGGTAACACAGAGAAACTAAAGTAGAACAAAGAAAGAACCGCAGCGGAAGGTAGCCGAATGGTGTAGTGATGGAAGAAATGGAAACGAAGAAACAGCTAATTTTAAGCATTGGAGATAGGAAGAGAATTGACGAAATAAAAAGATGACCGACAGTAGAATGCAAAGATAGTGAGGTAAGGCAACATACAGAAAGCGAAGAATCACGTAGAAGGAGCAACAGTAGAAGGAAACCGAAGAGTAAAGAAATGCAGGAAAGATAATGAAAGTGCGAGTGTTAAACTTTGGAGTTAGAAAGAGAATTGACGAAAGAAAGAGAGGACCGACAGTAGAAAGCAAAGATAGTGAGGTAAGGCAACATACAGAAAGCGAAGTATCACGCAGAAAGAACAACAGTAGAAGGTATGCGAAGAGTAAAGAAATGCAGGAAAGTTAATGAAAGTGCGAGTGTTGAGCATTGGAGTTAGAATGAGAATTGACGAAGCCAAGAAAGGCACGACAGTAGAATGCAAAGATAGCGATGTTAGGCAACATGGACTTAGTGGAGCAACTTCAAGAAAGAACAACAGTAGAAGGTAAGAGAATAGTGCATTGATGGAAAAATGAGAAAGAAACACGAAGATAAAGAATGGAACGAAGGTTAGGGACAAAGCCAGAGAAGTCAGGAAGTCAGTCAGATGGAGATGACCGACAGTAGAATGCAAAGATAGTGAGGTAAGGCAACATACAGAAAGTGAAGAAACACGCAGAAAGAACAACAGTAGAAGGTGAGCGAGGAGTAAAAAAATGCAGTAAAGATAATGAAAGTGCGAGTGTTAAGCATTGGAGTTAGAAAGAGAATTGACGAGAAAAAGAGAGGAACGATAGTAGAATGCAAAGATAGTGAAGTTTGGCAACATAGACAAAGTGAAGCATCGCAGAGAACGATTAACAGTTGAAGGTAAGAAAATAGTGCAGTGATGGAAAAATGAGAAACAAAGACGGACGATAAAAAAACGAAGGTAGAGCACAAAGCCAGAGAAGTGAGGCAACACAGAGAAACTAATGTAACACTGAGAACGAACAGCAGCAGCAGGTAGCCGAATGGACTTAGTGGAGCAACTTCAAGAAAGAACAACAGTAGAAGGTAAGAGAATAGTGCATTGATGGAAAAATGAGAAAGAAACACGAAGATAAAGAATGGAACGAAGGTTAGGGACAAAGCCAGAGAAGTCAGGAAGTCAGTCAGATGGAGATGACCGACAGCAGAAAGCAAAGATAGTGAGGTTAGGCAACATACAGAAAGCGAAGTATCACGCAGAAAGAACAACAGTAGGTTGTTAGGTAAGCGAAGAGTAAAGAAATGCAGGAAAGATATTGAAAGTGTGAGCATTAAGCATTGGAAGTAGAAGGAGAATTGGCGAAAGAAAGAGAGGAACGACAGTAGAATGCAAAGATAGTGAGGTAAGGCAACATACAGAAACCGAAGTATCACGCAGAAAGAACGAAAGTAGAATGTGAGCGAAGAGTAAAGAAATGCAGAAAAGATAGGTAAAGTGCGAGTGTTAGGCATTGGAGTAAGAAAGAGAATTGACGGAAGAAAGAGAGGAACGACAGTAAAATGCAAAGATAGCGAGGTTTGGCAACATAGACAAAGTGAAGCATCGCAGAGAAAGATTAACAGTAGAAGGTAAGAAAATAGTGCAGTGATGGAAAATTGAGAAAGAAAGACGGAAGATAAAAAAAAAGAAGGTAGAGCACAAAGCCAGAGAAGTGAGGTAGCACAGAGAAAGAACAGCAGCAGAAGGTGGCCGAGTGGTGTAGTGATGGAAGAAATGGAAAGAAAGAAACAGCGAGTATTAAGCATTGGAGATAGGAAAAGAATTGACGAAATAAGGAGAGGACCGACAGTAGAAAGTAATGATAGTGAAGTAAGGCAACATTCAGAAAGCGAAGTATCACGCATAAAGAACAACAGTAGAAGGTAAGCGAAGAGTAAAGAAGTAAAGAAGCAGGTAGCCGAATGGTTTTGCGATGGAAGAAATGGAAAGAAAGATACATCGATTATTAGGCATTGGAAATAGAAAAAGAATTGACGAAACAAGGAGAGGACCGACAGTAGAAAGTAAAGATAGTGAGGTAAGGCAACATAAAGAAAGCGAAGAAGTATCAAGCAGAAAGAACAACAGTAGAAGGTAAGCGAAGAGTAAAGAAATGCAGGAAAGATAATGAAACTGCGAGTGCTGAGCATTGGAAGTAGAAGGCGAATTGACGAAAAAAAGAGTGGAACGACAGTAGAATGCAAAGAATGTGAGGTAGGGCAACATACAAAAAGCGAAGTATGACGCAGAAAGAACAACAGTAGAAGGTAAGCGAAGAGTAAAGAAATGCAGAAAAGATAATGAAAGTGCGAGTGTTAAGCATTGGAGTTAGAAAGAGAATTGGCGAAAGAAAGAGAGGAACGACAGTAAAATGCAAACATAGTGAGGTTTGGCAACATAGACAAAGTGAAGCAACACAGAGAAAGATTAACAGTAGAAGGTAAGAAAATAGTGCAGTGATGGAAAATTGAGAAAGAAAGACGGAAGTTAAAAAAAACGAAGGTAGAGCACAAAGCCAGAGAAGTGAGGTAACACAGAGAAACTGAAGTAGCACAGAGAAAGAACAGCAGCAGAAGGTAGCCGAATGGTGTAGTGATGGAAGAAATGGAAGCGAAGAAACAGCGAATATAAATCATTGGAGATAGGAAAAGAATTGACGAAATAAGGAGAGGACCGACAGTAGAAAGCAAAGATAGTGAGGTAAGGCACTATACAGAAAGCGAAGTAAAGAAATGCAGAAAAGATAATGAAACTGCGAGTGTTAAGTATTGGAGTTAGAAAGAGAATTGACGAAAAAAGAGAGGAACGAGCGTAAAATGCAAAGATAGTGAGGTTTGGCAACATAGACAAAGTGAAGCATCGCAGAGAAAGATTAAAAGTAGAAGGTAAGAAAATAGTGCAGTGATGGAAAATTGAGAAAGAAAGACGGAAGATAAAGAAAGATACGACGGTAGAACACAAAGCCAGAGAAGTCAGGTAACACAGAAAAGCTGAAGTAGCACAGAGAAGGAACAGCAGCAGAAGGTGGCCGAATGGTGTAGTGATGGAAGAAATAGAAGGAAAGATACAGCGAATATTAAGCATTGGAGATAGGAAAAGAATTGACGAAATAAGGTGAGGACCGACAGTAGAAAGTAAAGATAGTGAGGTAAGGCACCATACAGAAAGCGAGGTATCACGCAGAAAGAACAACAGTAGGTTGTTAGGTAAGCGAAGAGTAAAGAAATGCAGGAAAGATATTGAAAGTGTGAGCATTAAGCATTGGAAGTAGAAGGAGAATTGGCGAAAGAAAGAGAGGAACGACAGTAGAATGCAAAGATAGTGGGGTAAGGCAACATACAGAAAGCGAAGTATGACGCAGAAAGAACAACAGTAGAAGGTAAGCGAAGAGTAAAGAAATGCAGGAAAGATATTGAAAGTGCGAGTATTAAGCATTGGAAGTGGAAGGAGAATTGGCGAAAGAAAGAGAGGAACGACAGTAGAAAGCAAAGATAGTGAGGTAGGGCAACATACAAAAAGCGAAGTATCACGAATAAATAACAACAGTAGAAGGTAAGCGAAGAGTAAAGAAATGCAGAAAAGATAATGAAAGTGCGAGTGTTAAGCATTGGAGTTAGATTGAGAATTGACGAAAGAAAGAAAGTCACGATAGTAGAATGCAAAGATAGTGAGGTTAGGCAACATAGACAAAGTGGAGCAACTCCGAGAAAGAACAACAGTAGAAGGTAAGAAAATAGTGCAGTGATGGAAAATTGAGAAAGAAAGACGGAAGATAAAGAAAGAGACGACGGTAGAACACAAAGCCAGAGAAGTCAGGTAACACAGAGAAACTGAAGTAGCACAGAGAAAGAACAGCAGCAGAAGGTAGCCGAATGGTGTAGTGATGGAAGAAATGGAAGCGAAGAAACAGCGAATATAAATCATTGGAGATAGGAAAAGAATTGACGAAATAAGGAGAGGACCGACAGTAGAAAGCAAAGATAGTGAGGTAAGGCACTATACAGAAAGCGAAGTAAAGAAATGCAGAAAAGATAATGAAACTGCGAGTGTTAAGTATTGGAGTTAGAAAGAGAATTGACGAAAAAAGAGAGGAACGAGCGTAAAATGCAAAGATAGTGAGGTTTGGCAACATAGACAAAGTGAAGCATCGCAGAGAAAGATTAAAAGTAGAAGGTAAGAAAATAGTGCAGTGATGGAAAATTGAGAAAGAAAGACGGAAGATAAAGAAAGATACGACGGTAGAACACAAAGCCAGAGAAGTCAGGTAACACAGAAAAGCTGAAGTAGCACAGAGACGGAACAGCAGCAGAAGGTGGCCGAATGGTGTAGTGATGGAAGAAATAGAAGGAAAGATACAGCGAATATTAAGCATTGGAGATAGGAAAAGAATTGACGAAATAAGGTGAGGACCGACAGTAGAAAGTAAAGATAGTGAGGTAAGGCACCATACAGAAAGCGAGGTATCACGCAGAAAGAACAACAGTAGGTTGTTAGGTAAGCGAAGAGTAAAGAAATGCAGGAAAGATATTGAAAGTGTGAGCATTAAGCATTGGAGTTAGAAAGAGAATTGGCGAAAGAAAGAGAGGAACGACAGTAGAATGCAAAGATAGTGGGGTAAGGCAACATACAGAAAGCGAAGTATGACGCAGAAAGAACAACAGTAGAAGGTAAGCGAAGAGTAAAGAAATGCAGAAAAGATAATGAAAGTGCGAGTGTTAAGCATTGGAGTTAGAAAGAGAATTGGCGAAAGAAAGAGAGGAACGACAGTAAAATGCAAACATAGTGAGGTTTGGCAACATAGACAAAGTGAAGCATCGCAGAGAAAGATTAAAAGTAGAAGGTAAGAAAATAGTGCAGTGATGGAAAATTGAGAAAGAAAGACGGAAGTTAAAAAAAACGAAGGTAGAGCACAAAGCCAGAGAAGTGAGGTAACACAGAGAAACTGAAGTAGCACAGAGAAAGAACAGCAGCAGAAGGTAGCCGAATGGTGTAGTGATGGAAGAAATGGAAAGAAACAGCGAATATTAAGAACTGGAGATTGGAAAAGAATTGACGAAATAAGCAGAGGACCGACAGTAGAAAGTAATGATGGTGAGGTAAGGCTACATACAGAAAGCGAAGTATCACGCAGAAAGAACAACAGTAGAAGGTGAGCGAAGAGTAAAGAAATGCAGAAAAGATAATGAAACTGCGAGTGTTAAGTATTGGAGTTAGAGAGAGAATTGACGAAAGAAAGAGAGGAACGGCAGTAAAATGGAACGATAGTGAGGTTTGGCAACATAGACAAAGTGAAGCATCACAGAGAAAGATTAACAGTAGAAGGTTTGCGAATAGTGCAATGTTGGAAAAATGAGAAAGAAAGACGGAAGATAAAGAAAGAGACGACGGTAGATCACAAAGCCAGAGAAGTCAGGTAACACAGAGAAACTGAAGTAGCGCAGAGAAAGAACAGCAGCAGAAGGTAGCCGAATGGTGTAGTGATGGAAGAAATGGAAAGAAACAGCGAATATTAAGAACTGGAGATAGGAAAAGAATTGACGAAATAAGCAGAGGACCGACAGTAGAAAGCAAAGTTAGTGAGGTAAGGCACTATACAGAAAGCGAAGTATCACGCAGAAAGAACAACAGTAGAAGGTAAGCGAAGAGTAAAGAAATGCAGAAAAGATAATGAAAGTGCGAGTGTTAAGCATTGGAGTGTGAAAGAGAATTGACGAGAAAAGAGAGGAACGACCGTAAAATGCAAACATAGTGAGGTTTGGCAACATAGACAAAGTGAAGCATCGCAGAGAAAGATTAAAAGTAGAAGGTAAGAAAATAGTGCAGTGATGGAAAATTGAGAAAGAAAGACGGAAGATAAAAAAAACGAAGGTAGAGCACAAAGCCAGAGAAGTGAGGTAGCACAGAGAAACTGAAGTAGCACAGAGAATGAACAGCAGCAGAAGGTGGCCGAATGGTGTAGTGATGGAAGAAATGGAAAGAAAGAAACAGCGAGTATTAAGCATTGGAGATAGGAAAAGAATTGACGAAATAAGGAGAGGACCGACAGTAGAAAGTAATGATAGTGAAGTAAGGCAACATTCAGAAAGCGAAGTATCACGCATAAAAGACAACAGTAGAAGGTAAGCGAAGAGTAAAGAAGTAAAGAAGCAGGTAGCCGAATGGTTTTGCGATGGAAGAAATGGAAAGAAAGATACAGCGATTATTAGGCATTGGAAATAGAAAAAGAATTGACGAAACAAGGAGAGGACCGACAGTAGAAAGTAAAGATAGTGAGGTAAGGCAACATAAAGAAAGCGAAGAAGTATCACGCAGAAAGAACAACAGTAGAAGGTATGCGAAGAGTAAAGAAATGCAGGAAAGATAATGAAAGTGCGAGTATTAAGCATTGGAGTGTGAAAGAGAATTGACGAAAGAAAGAGAGGAACGGCAGTAGAATGCAAAGATTGTGGGGTAAGGCAACATACAGAAAGCGAAGTATCACACAGAAAGAACAACAGTAGAAGGTTAGCGAAGAGTAAAGAAATGCAGGAAAGATAATGAAAGTGCGTTTATTAAGCATTAGATTTAGAGAGAGAATTGACGAAAGAAAGAGAGAAACGACAGTAAAATGCAAAGATAGTGAGGTTTGGCAACATAGACAAAGTGAAGCCACACAGAGAAAGATTAACAGAGAAGGTTTGGGAATAGCGCAGTGATGGAAAAATGAGAAAGAAAGAAGGAGGATAAAGAAAGAGACGAAGGTAGAGCCCAAAGGCTGAGAAGTCAGGTAACACAGAGAAACTAAAGTAACACTGAGAAAGAACAGCAGCAACAGGTAGCCGAATGGTTTCACGATGGAAGAAATGGAAAGAAAGATACAGCGATTATTAGGCATTGGAAATAGAAAAAGAATTGACGAAACAAGGAGAGGACCGACAGTAGAAAGTAAAGATAGTGAGGTAAGGCAACATAAAGAAAGCGAAGAAGTATCACGCAGAAAGAACAACACTGGAAGGTAAGCGAAGAGTAAAGAAATGCAGGAAAGATAATGAAAGTGCGAATATTGAGCATTGGAAGTAGAAGGCGAATTGACGAAAAAAAGAGTGGAACGACAGTAGAATGCAAAGAATGTGAGGTAGGGCAACATATAGAAAGCGAAGTATCACGAATAAAGAACAACAGTAGAAGGTAAGCGAAGAGTAAAGAAATGCAGGAAAGATAATGAAAGTGCGAGTATTAAGCATTGGAGTTAGATTGAGAATTGACGAAAGAAAGAAAGTCACGATAATAGAATGCAAAGATAGTGAGGTTAGGCAACATAGACAAAGTGGAGCAACTCCGAGAAAGAACAACAGTAGAAGGTAAGAGAATAGTGCAGTGATGGAAGAATGAGAAAGAAAGAGTGAATCTTTTGGATTGGAGATAGAGAGAAAATTCACGAAAATAAAAAGAGAGACGAGAGTAGAATGCAAAGGTGGTGAGGTTGGGCAAAATAGACAAAGTTAAGCAACACACAGAAAGATCAACAGTTGATGATAAGCGAAGTGTGCGGAAACACAAGAAAGATAAAGAAACAGCGTGTTTTAAGCAATGGACTTAGAAAGAGGATTGACGAGAGAAAGAGAGGAACGACAGTAAAATGCAATGATAGTGAGGTTTGGGAACATAGACAAAGTTAAGCAACACAAAGAAAGATTAACAGAGAAGGCTTGCGAATAGAGCAGTGATGGAAAAATGAGAAAGAAAGACGGAAGATAAAGAAAGAGACGACGGTAGAGCACAAAGCCAGAGAAGTCACGTAACACAGAGAAACTAAAGTAACACTGAGAAAGAACAGCAGCAGAAGGTAGCCGAATGGTTTTGCGATGGAAGAAATGGAAAGAAAGAGACAGCGAATATTAATCATTGGAAATAGGAAAAGAATTGACGAAACAAGGAGAGGACCGACAGTAGAAAGTAAAGATAGTGAGGTAAGGCAACATACAGAAAGCGAAGTATCACGAATAAAGAACAACAGTAGAAGGTAAGCGAAGAGTAAAGAAATGCAGGAAAGATAATGAAAGTGCGAGTATTATGCATTGTAGCTAGAAAGAGAATTGACGAAAGAATGAGAGGAACGAATGTAGAATGCAAAGATTGTGAGGTTTGGCAACATAGACAAAGTGAAGCAACACAGAGAAAGAACAACAGTTGGTGGTAAGCGAAGTGTACAGAAACGCAAGAAGGATAAAGAAAAAGCGGGTTTGACGTAATGGAGTTCGAAAGAGAATTGCCGTAAAAAGATAGGACCGACAGCAGAAGGTAAAGATAGTGAGGTAAGGCAACATAAAGAAAACGAAAAAGTATCACGCAGAAAGACGAACAGTTGTTGGTAAGCGAAGAGTAAAGATATGCAGTAAAGATAAAGAATAAGCGAGTTTTAAGCATTGGAGTTAGAAAGAGAATTGACGAAAGAAATGGAGGAACGACAGTAGAATGCAAAGATAGTGAGGTGAGGCAACATAGACAAAGTGATACAACACAGAGAGAAATTTACAGTAGAAGGTGAGAGAATAGTGCGGCGATGGAAGAATAAGTAAGAAAGAGTGAATCTTAAGGATTGGAGATAGAAAGGGAATTGTCGACAATACAGAGACAGACGACAGTTGAATGCAAAGATAGTGAGGTTCGGCAACATTGGCAAAGTGAAGCAACACAGAGAATGAACAACAGTAGAAGGTAAGCTAAGAGTGCATAAAAGCAAGAAAGATCAAGAAAAAGCGAATATTAAGCCTTGGAGATAGATAGAGAATTGACAAAATAAATAGAGGAACGACAGTAGAAGATAAAGATAGTGAGATTGGGCAACATGGAGAAAGTAAGGTAACACATAGGAGGAAGAACGGTAGAAGGTAAGCGATGAGTGCAGTGACTGAAGAAGGGGGGGAAAAAGGGAATATTAAGCCTTGGAGATAGAAAAAGAAATGATGAAATAAAGTAAAGATCGACAGTAGGAGACAAGGATATTGAGTTAAGGTAACACAGATAAAGTGAAGTAACACGGAGAAAGAACAACGGTAGAAGGTAAGCTAAGAGAGCAAGATTTTAACCGTGGAGAATTGATGAAAAAAAGAGAGGAACGACAGTGGAAGACAAAGATAGAAAAAGTGCAGATGCTACAGCAGTGATGCAAGAAAAAACGATCGAAAATTGAGCCTTGGAGATAGAAAGAGAATTGAAGAAATAAAGTATGGAACGACGGTGGAATGCACAGATAGAGAAAGACGCAGAAACACAGAGAAAGAACGAGAACGGATGTAAGATTTAAGATAGATAGAGTAGTGACGTAGGGACGGTTAAGAAAAAAGGACAGCCGCATTCGCTGTCTTTGTATCTTTCTCGAGCCTACGTAACTGCCCTACGTAGATTGAGAAAATGAAGAAACAGATAGACTGAACGACAACAGATTCATGACAGGGAGGGCAGTGATACAAGATGGAAATTAAAGAATGGCAGCGGAAGCCAATAAGATTGGCAGATTTTTGACGAAATAAAGGGCTATACGTGTTATTGCGCCTTTGCCTAGCATCAATCTAACGCCCCACATTTTGAAAATGGTATTTGCGCCCTGTGCCTAGCATCAATCTGGCACCCCCACATTTTGAAAATAGTTCATTTTATGGAATAATAAGTTATTCCATCCTGAATATTGCGCCCTTTCCACATTTGCGCCCTGGGCTACGGCACCTCTGCCCCCCTCGGTACAGTCCTGCATGGATAATTCACGAAATAAGAAAATGGATCGACGAGATTAGAGAAACCTGTCAAAATAAAAAAAAGAAAGGAACGTGGATGACAAAGATAGAGAAAAGGAAGAAACAAAGATATAGAACGACAGCAGGTTGAAGACACTGACGAGATAAAATGAATGAATTTCATTGGAAGTCACAGAGACGAAGATTGAGAGAGAGCGTGATCCACAAATCCGTTTCGTGGTTATCATAATTGCGCCATTGTTGTGTTACTTTAAATTCTAAAGTTCTTCGTAGTTGTTATGATTGAACATTTGCTTCTATAGGTCATCATTGCCAACGTTTGCGCCACATTTAAATTTTGATTACGTCATGGTTGAGTCACGTCAAAGTAAATCATAAGGGCAACACGATTGAATTATGACAATTAGGTGCACGTTATTATTATTATTATTATTATTATTATTATCGTTATTATTATTATTATTATTATTATTATTATTATTATTATTATTATTATTATTATATTTTCTTTCTCCGAGATACATATGATCCCACGGGATTCAAAAATTATCGGAGCATTGTTCTGGAATGGCTAGTCTTTGGAGATGGTTTTAGTCTATTGGTAAATAAGTGCTACAAAAAGCGACTGCGATTATTATTATTATTATTATTATTATTATTATTATTATTATTAGTCTTATTATTATTAGGCCTACTATTATTATTGTTATTATAATTTTTAGTATTATTATGTCATGATTACCCCACGAGTGCGTAGTTAAGTCGCCCAAATTTCTTCATGAAACTCAACAACTTCGTCAAAACTATATCAAAATATTGTCAATATCATGCTGCGCGTATGTCATAATTAATTTATGATCACCACGCGACTACGTAATAGCTACATTAAAATTGCACTATTTTCACGCTACGACAATATCACAATTACATCAAAATAACTTCGTGGTCACGTTATGATTACGACCTAATAACAATTAAAATAACTTCATTTTTACGACATCATAATGGCGATAACATCTAACATGATTACGTCACAACTGCGTTTAAATCACGTCATGACTTCAACACGATTGCGAAACAATTAGGCTAAGCATGTGTTATCAATAGGTCATGGTAATTATCAATAACATCGTAATTGCGACTTGATGTCGAAGCTATTAAATCATAATGACTTCATTATCACGACAGGCTCACGGCGGATAACTTTTTAAAAGCTTCATCATCAAGTCATGATCACTCCAGTGTGGCATAATTGCTCTATTTGCGTTATGAATGCTCCACAATTGCATCATAATTACGTTACTATAACGCTACGATTACAACAAACTAATGCCATAATTACGTTACCTCAATTTCACACTGACGTCATAATTATATATTGATTTCATCACGAATACGTCACCATTACGACATGATTACCTCATTATTATGAAATGATAATGCCCGGATTGCTATTAAAGTGATTTCATTATAAAATCATGATAGCGCCGGGAAAACAATAATATGGCTTCATAGTAAGTCCTGATAACATCAGGATTATATATTTATATAATGCAATGATTACGTTACCACAACGTAACGTCATAATTATATCATTGTTTCTGCCTCATTATGATTACGCCTGGATTACGCTAATATATAATTCCATTATTCAATTATGATTATACGCGGACTGTGCAGCATAGTAGTACTAATTGCGTTACGAATGCTCCTCAATTTTGTCATAGCTATGTCATGATTACTTTATGATTACGCTCGATGACGTGAGAATTACGCTGATAATAAGTTACAATTATGTCACAACTACGATATAACTATATCGGGATTTCGACATCATCAGGCCGACGTTAAAAATAATGATTACACCAGAATTACGCTAACAAAACTTCATTATTCAGTCATGATTACGCGAGGACATGATCACGTTACAATTATGATTACTTCACAATTACTTTATTATCACTTCATGATTAACTAACAAAATAACTTCTTATTTGAAAATGTTATCTCCACGAGTTTATGACATTATTGTGAAACAATTGCGTTATAATTGCGTTATGATTTCGGCACAATTTCGAAGCAATTAGGTCAAAAATTGTGTAATGATTACGTCACAGCTAGTATATCATAATTTCGTTCACATTTAGAAGGTGTTAAGCCATGATAACTTCATTACCACGCTATGACAACGCATGGACAACGCAAAAATAACTTCATTTTTAAATCACGATTACGCCAGGATTGTCTAGCATAAAGACTTGCGATTTGAATTCTGCTCATAATTCGTTACATTAAATCATAGAAACTTTATCATCACGCTACCATACTTCAAATATGCGCCACGATTATGCTAGCACATTACAATTACGTCATAATAATTTCATGATAGCGCCTCATCACGTCACAATTGCGTCATTATATACCTCATTTTTCAGTCATGATTACGCCAGGACATGATCACGTTACAATTACATGTACTCCATTATTACTTCATTATCTCTTCATGATTACGCCCGCATAACTATCAAAATAACTGCTTTATTTTTGACAATGTTATCTCCACGAGTTTATGACATTATTGGGAAGCAAGTGCGTAATAATTTCATAATGATTTCTGCACGATTTCAAATCAATTTGGTCAAAATTGTGTAATGATTACGTTACAGCTAGTATATCATAATTACGTCTTCATTTAGAAGGTGTTAAGTCATGATAACTTCATTACCACGCTATGACAACGCATGGACAACGCAAAAATAACTTCATTTTTAAATCACGATTACGCCAGGATTGTCTAGCATAAAGACTTGCGATTTGAATTCTGCTCATAATTCGTTACATTAAATCATAGAAACTTTATCATCACGCTACCATACTTCAAATATGCGCCACGATTATGCTAGCACATTACAATTACGTCAGGATAGCGTCGTAATTTCATAGTAATTTTATGATAGCACCACGTCCACGTCACAATTGAGTCATTATATACTTCATTTTTACGTCATGAGCCACGTCCTAGTTTTGTTGTGATCACGCTGCAACTACGACACATTCACGGAAAAAGTAATTGAGGACAGGATTTGTGTACAGAAGTAAAATATACGATAACAGAAGAGTGAGTGAGTGAGTGAGTGAGTGAGAGAGAGAGAGAGAGAGAGAGAGAGAGAGAGAGAGACAGAGAGAGAGACAGAGAGACAGAGACAGAGAGACAAAGACAGAGAGAGAGAGAGAAAGAGAGAGAGAGAGAGAGACAGACAGACAGAGAGACAAAGACAGAGAGAGAGAGAGAAAGAGAGAGAGAGAGAGAGACAGAGACAGAGAGAGAGAGACAGAGACAGAGAGAGAGAGACAGAGAGACAAAGACAGAGAGAGAGAGAGAAAGAGAGAGAGAGAGAGACAGAGACAGAGAGAGAGAGAGCAGCAGCTTAAGAAAGAGAAAGAAGGACAAACTAAGAAAATAGCGTACTTACATGTATGAAATAAATATAGGAACTACAGTGAAAGAAGCAGAGAATGAATAAGCGCAGAAACAAAGCGAACGGACGGCAGTTGAAGTCAAAGTAAGAGAGCAGTAAAGTAAGAAAGAGAACGAACGACTGTAGAATCTAAACAGAGAGCAGTAGCTCATGACAGCCTGGGTCAAATGTATGTACCTGTTGCCCAATATAAAATTGTAAAGGGTTGGCCCTGTTAACGGGACCAATCGGTCCCTTAGGGGTGTACGTTCCCTACAATCCATCTTATTACCGTTTTTTTCATGCATTCTTATTCTTGTGTTTAATTGTTTGAGATGGATAATAAAAACATGTGGTTATGGTTATGGTAGCACAATAAAAACAAAGCACGACATTGCGGAAGCCAAGGAGTTAGAGCGATAAATCACAAAACAAGGAAAGGAACGGCATTTGAAGATAAAGAGAGAGAAAAGAGAAGCAACAAATAGAAGCCAAAAGTGACTTATGAAAGAGAAAGATCGACATCGGAAGTCAAGCAGATAGAGAGGGAATTGAAGAAACAAGAAGATAGGAAAGGAACGAGATGACGCAAAGAGAAAGAACTAAAAAGTATTAGGCGAACAGAGAGAGAACAGTAATGTAAGAATTAGAGGGAACGGCAGCAGAAGCCAAGGAGAGATGCATGGAGAGAGAATTGACAAAGCCAGATAGTTTCCCAATGTGGCGCCACACAAATGCTCGATGTAAGCGAATACAAAACCCAAAGGCTGGTCGAAAATAGAATTTTCTTTAGACTCATACGTAATTTTGATGTATGAAGTCTTCGTCAATGCCAGAAGTACGTTTTCGTAGACGGAGGAAGAGATGTCTGGATGTGGTCTCCGTGTGATCCCATCTTTCGTCACTTTCTGTCTTTCTTGCCTCAACTTCTTGCTCCCTTCATTCTATATCAATAAGAACATAAGTTTAGTTTCTTTTATAAATCGCCATTATTATTGCGTTTATTAAGTGTCAACATGATATAAATGTGGTATGAATAAATCAGTGAGTTTATATCTGACGCGAGAGGCTATTGTGATTGGCTTTGCTCAACGGCGCCACACAGAAGCCGTCGCAAATACAGGGAAGATAAATTTAAAATCAGTTTTCGAACAAATATTTCATAAGAAACCTTAATAACTTCAATGAAATCTTTCTAAATATTCGGATATTATCCCCACCATCGACGACATTAAATCCTGCGTTGAGCGTTACTATGGAGATGATATTGCGTCATACATTTTCATTTGTTTTTGATGTTGACGTCATAGATCATCAGTTATTCGAATTTTCCGTGTGACTGTCCTTCCTGCTAAATCTCTGCATTTAATGAAGGCATTGCTTAATATCTCTAAATTTATATAGCGTCACTATCAATATTCTACCAGTGATGGGCATTCCCGGTGCGAGAGACACCGGGAAAATAAGGTTGTCGTTAGACAGCGAGAAGATGCAGGGAGGCCCCAGCTTGAATGACGTGGACCGTAATTAATTATTATTTTCAGCAGCACTGCCAAGTAAGTAAAGACGTACTAGAGAAAGTTAATCTCTAATTAAGGACGATGATTATCTCAACAGCTTCAACAGGCCTGGGTTAAAAAATGTCCAGGATCTTTGTGGCATGTTCGTCGTAATAAAGGCATAATTGTAAGTTGAATCGCCGTTATAACCGAGTTCACAGCCAGTATAAGGAGTAGTCTACGCTGCAGAGCCGTTTCCTGGACCTGGCAAGGCATAGGCGACATAGACAGTCGCCTGGGGACAAAAAAGGAGCCAAATAAAAAAATACATTTGTTGTCAGGGAATATTTTTTATAATAAAAACAAACTTTTAAATTAGTTACTCAAAAAGGTTCCTAGTCTAACTCCAGTTCCCAGAACAACATTCTATCTCCTAACACCCCACTAGAGCTCCCTCTCATTAGTTAGCAATTCTCCTATGCAAACCAGAATCGTCTTATTTTTAAACAATGTGCTCCGCCCAGTGTGTGCCTAACCCTATATTTCTCACATTTTACCATTCATACATCGAGGGTGGGAGCGATCTCTGTCTAGATGACTGTCTAGGGAGCCAAATCCCTGAGGACGGCTCTGAGTCTACCAAGTCTTCAGACTGGAGGACGAGACCGTGGGGGTGGCGATTGGCTGCGCTTGGGTTTGGACAGCTGTACATTTGCGCATGCGGCGCCTTCGTTACTTCCACATAGTCTGTCCTGCTCATTAGGATTTGGTCCACAAGCAAGGCAAAGTAACAGGAAGAATCTCATCCATCGTAGCCTCAGGGTTTGAATCGTGAAATGTGAACTTTGGGGTTGAAAATATTTGACATGTCAAGATGTCTCGACCAGAATTTTTAAGAATCTAAAAGTGGTAAACGTGCTAGATTTTAGAGGGAAACTGTGAGTTTTTGGTCCACGAACTTGATTCTTAGCTGTGTTATGATACATCAAGCTGATGAAAGCTGATCTGAGGGTTGCTTAACCTTCCCCAAAGTAATTTTTGAGAATCAACTGGCGGGCTTACTAATGAGCTTGGTGTTCAATCACTGCGTAGCCTCAATAGAGCTAGAAACCATGGAGCGGTAAAGGAGCTGCCGTCAGGTCTGTCCAGATCAGATGGAAAGAGACCGGACGGACAGACACTGATACGGCGGAATGGGGCGGGCCTCATTATGGGACGCGGCGGTGGTGGACATGGTGGCCGCTTCGTGCATCCCTGCGCCGCTGCGGGGCGGTGGAGAGGGCGGTGGAGAGAGCTGCCGCAAGGAAGCACGCCAGATATTCGGATCTGGAGAAGAGATACACGTCTGTACCTGTTGCTGTTGAATCCTTCGGTTCCCCTCAACAGTGATCAAAGGCTTCGCCTTCTTGTCAGTGGCCGGACGTCGACTGTCAGAAACCACAGGTGACACCCACGAAATAAGCTTTCTCTTTCAGAGCTTTACGGCAATGATCCAGCGATTTAATGTGGTGGTTTAATAACAGCATAATAATTATAGTAATAATAATAGCAATAATAATAAAGATAATAATAATAATAATAATAATCAATCACCCGAACTCACGCTTTTGTGGCGGTGGCACTGGAGTCCAGTGGTGCTTGGAGTTCCGAAGGTTTGAACTTTGTATTGGAGTTGGGACGAAGGCTAACTGATATGACCCATGACACACTCGAGACAAGCCACCTATTCCAAAGACTCTCGGTAGCTGTCCAGCGAGGGAGCGCCATCTGTTTTTCGTCAACACTACCATGCTGAATAATATTAATAATCATAATAATAATAGGCCTAACAACGGATGAGGTAAGACAGCCTCCCAGCACTCTTGCATACTCCCAACATCAGATAACCAGGCGATAACCGGCTACAATAAGTGGATTATCGCATAGTAGTGTCAATGCAATTAAAAATCCAAATACTCATTACGGCCGCATACGTGATCCACTATGCACGGAAAAGGTGCTACCAAGGACTATAGGAAACTATAGGAACATAGGGATATAGCTCTAGCATTTACTTCTCGTGACGTTTTTCATTGTATGCTAAGAATTAAAGCTTCATCAGATTATATCACCTCTGCCTATTTTCGCGAACTCCGTTTCTCTGTTCTTACAGTGCTAGGTTAGTAGTGGCCTTCGAACCCTCTGCTCAGCGGGACCCTAAACAGGGTCTTTTCCTTGTCCACATACCTCATATATATGATTTCTCCCCTAGACAGAACCAGTGGTGGGCCCTCAATTTCGGGCTTACCCTCTTAATCAGAACCTTTTCTCTTACATTCTTTTCTTTGCTTGTTCATTTAAGACGTGCAGGTTTCGGAGCGCCGCTGAATAGTTTTCTTGATGTGGCGCAGCATAAATTTTCGATATGAACGATTATCAGAAACAAAGGCTTGTCGACGATAGAATATCTACATCTATAGACACATACTTTACTCCGATGTCAGAAGTCTTCAACGCCAGAAGTAGGCTTTCGAAGACGAATGAGTCGTCTGGATGTGGTCTTCCATCGCTTTCTGTCTCTTCTGCCTCTTCTTGCTTCCTTCGTCCTAGATCAATAAGAACATAACGCTTAGTTTATTTCTGTTATTATTAGTGAATCTAAATCTGTGAATGGACTTCCTCAAAGGCTCCAAACAAAATATATTCGCAGGGCATGGTTGAACCACGTTGGGAAACAATCCTCTCATTGTTCATTGTTCTCGGCCCAAGGTGTACTTTCTCATAAACAGGAGAAGACCTTTCGAGGGCAGGATCAAATACCGCCAGGGTTTGCTGAAGGATTATGAATTTTGTTGCCACTTTATTTGCAAAGCTATCATTTCATCCTATTGTTAAGCGCTCTAGCCGGCGCTCTATCTTTTTCTGAAACTTTCGACAGTATCGCTCAATTTGCCTCAGCAAATAGCTTATAACTGAACACCACTTTTAATTCTTTATCAACTAATTCGTTGGGGTGGAAATGATATGCTATTATAATCGAAAAAACACAGACAGACTAACCAGTCAGCTCTTACGCCAAGATTTATATTTTTTACCCGTCCTGCCGTCTCGTTTCGATCGAATGTCTTGTTATCAACAGATGTTTACCTCTTGTTAAAGCTACCAATCTATTGAACCTCTTGCCTATGACATTCTGAAAAATAATTTCAGCATCTATACAAAGAAAATTTGTTTAAATAAACATAATTTTAGAAGTATTCTTCAAATTATCGCATGTCTAGGTCTGCATTAAAATTCTTCGAGCGTTGAGCGTCGCCATGGCGATAGATTTTACGTAATAAATTTTATTTTGCTTCAATTATCGACGTCATCAATTTTTTACTTGTTTTAAATGGTAGACATCAATCTTCAACTAATTCGATTTCCGCGTGATCGCTTTGCTGCTCGTTCAACCTGACTGACTAATATAAATTTATTTAATGACGCATCCATAACAAGGATGATATGCGTCAGTTCAACCACAGAGTCTATGTAATTAATGTAGTGTAATAAGAAACTTATATAGCGCTCTAGCAGTCGTGGCCAACAGTAGGGATCACAATTACCGTGAATTACTTACGTACGCAAGAAAAGTAAAGTCTACTTCGGGACGCCGAATTCCTCAACAGCCTGAGGAGACTCCTTGTATATTAACAACATATCCAAGCAGCCCGTGTCTGCATTGTTAGTTACTCAAATACTCACTTTGCTCATCTAAATTACGTACTATAGTGCGTTCTATCGTTGTTGAGCGTAGTGTTTACTCATCTCCTGTTTCTTGTGCGAGTGAGAACGACAATATTCATTGATGAAATCTTATAAGGAGATATTTTTTACCACTGCCAGGCGACCACCACCCTACATTCGAAGAGATGCGCCTCAAAACTGACAGCGCTCTGTTTGCCACTATCGCTGACTAATTTGGACTGTCTCTCGTGGATCAATCACTCCAGCCTTTGCAGCACGGCATACTTTACTGTCGCGCTATTACAACCGTGAAATTTCACGATCCATTCATTTTAACATTTATATAGCGTCCCTCACAAAGTCCACTTGGAGGCTATCTCAATCCAACCACCGCGATAAAGTGATGTCTGAAGAAACTTATTTAACAAAGGTGCATTGCTTTTTGGCAACAATCGCATCCTTAATGGGAGTGTGTTCCCGGTGAAAGGGTACACAACAGTTACTAAGAAGGAATAAATTCATTGCCAGGATTCTTTACACTTATAAACATGTGTTTTGACATTGCTATACATAATCATAACAATGCATTATTATAACTCTAAAGTCGACACTGTAATAGCTTCTACCCAGCCAACCTATTCCACCCGCTCCATCCTTCTGTCTCATTCTTATTCGATCCCAGATCACCACTCGTCTCAAGTTCTCCAACAGAGCCATATCTATCACAGCACCCCATCTCTGGAATGACCTCCTAAATTCCGTACATTTCCCACCATAATTATCTATCACCTCATCATTTTTATCTCTCACCCCATTGTTATTATTTATCACCCACAATCATTAATCTCAGGCTCCTCTATCCATCACCCCTTACTTACTTAATACTTAGTTCTTCCTGTGTAGGTCTACACGTCGGGCAACGCATTTCCTCCATTCGTCTCTGTCCAAAGCCAGTGTCTCAGCGTCCTCTCACGATATCTTCAAACATTTTAGGTCGCCTCTTATGGTCTCTGGTCAGTTTTCTCTCGATCTTCCTCTCCTCCGTCGCTCTCCCGCACACCAGAGCATAACTTGTTTAACTCTTTTTTCTTCCTCCATACGACAGACATGCCCATCCACCTCAATCTTCTCCTTCTGATGTTGCTCTCGATGTATTCTTGTCCCATGGCATTTTCTCTCGTACGATCTTGTTGGTTATCTTGTCTCTCCATGATTTATATGCAAGATTCTTCGCAGCCATCTGTGATGAGCCGCCTCCAGTCTCTTCCTGTTTGCCATCATTGGCCACGTCTCAGATCCATACAACAGTGTACTCACTACCCAGGCATTGTACAGGCGGATCCTGGTCCTTAAAAAACATCCATTTTCCTTCCAGATATTTGTGAGCCTCTCAAGTGCAGTGTTTGCCTTTCCTATTCGTATCTTTATTTTATTTTCCAACCCCTAGAGCATTCAATTCGAGGCTCAAATCTCACCTTTTCAAGGCCTCATACCCAGACTCACTAGATCATCGATCTTGATTGACGTAAGCATAATCCTGAACCCATACATAATATATACTGCTAAGCGTCAAGTCTTCAAGTATCATGCCAGAAGTAGGCCTACGTGTACACTGATGCAATCAAATGACATTCTGAAGACGGAATATAAATGTCTGTACCTGCTTTGATGTTGGTCTTAGTGCGATCTGATCTTCCGTCGCTTCTCTGTCTTCTTGGCCTTCGTCCCATCAACTTCTTATTTCCTTTATTCTAGCACAAAAGAAAACAATATGAACATAAACTTTTTAGTGCGTTTTTTAGGGGCCAATTAATACGGACAAGCCTGAGGTGCGAGGCCATTGTAAATAGGCTTTTTCAAGGACCCACACAGGCTCGAACCCGTGAGGATGCGATTTGCTCATCGTTCACTGCTCTTTGCTCAATGTGTAATTTCTGATAAACGATAGAAGATCTATTGAGCGTAAGATCGAATTTCACCATGATCGAGATGTATGAGAAAAAAAGTACTTCGGCGATAGACACCAACAGTACGCAGATTTCAGCAAAGATCGTACTCCCTTCCTTCAAATCTACAGTTGCATATGCTATTCTTACTCGTCTCCCACGATATGGTGTCATTCAGTTTCTTGTACCCTTCGTCAATTTAGTTACACTGTTTGTACAACATAAATTCCTATGTGTAACGTAATGGAGCTTTGCATGGCTGCCAACAGTTAGGCTCAACTCCTGTAATAACGTGTCATCATCCGTTCACACTGTTCTTGTAATGATATTGCGTTTTATCACTTCGAAATGATTGTATTTAGCCTATGATATTTCAAAATCTATGACAGGAAATAAAGGGACCTCCCTAATGATAATATGAAATAAATAGTTCGTATTAATCGATTTCTTAAATTTCAAAACCGTTTTAATCCTGACATATTTCTCCACAAGTTTGCAATTTGTGAACGTCCTGGTTAAAAAATACTCCATAGTGACGTCTTTTAATTATAAAAACAATGCAAAACCGTCTTAATCCTGACATATTTTGCCCAGAAATTTGCATTTTTTTGCCAGAACGGTCAATAAAAGAACGTCTTTTGATTATAAAATCAGCATCTCGGAGGAATATGATCAGCTGGTCATTGATGCTGCTAATGGTCAACGGCGCACGCGTCTTGAGCCTTGTGTTGAGGTCGAATTAAGGCGGACACTTTCAACACACCTTGTAGTCTGATATTATTTATATGCAGAAATAAATTTTTACTAAATTTATGGAAGTTTATCGACAACATTTATTAACAGTTGAAAATTCTATTGATGAATTTTAGGCTGTCCTTAAAATTCGAATGTAGATGCAATTTACGTCTTTATGACGTCATTGCTGGATAACAGGAGATATCCTATTTTATGCAGTATTATAGATAAATATGTCACGATTAAAACGCTTTTGAAATTTTAAAAATCGAATAATATTTACTATTTATTTTTAGATAATAATTAGTGGTCCCTTTATTTCCTGACTCAGTGTGGATTGACTGGATTACTATTCAAGGTCGACATGAATCACTTGAGCTTAGTTTAACTCTGAAACAAAGAATTGGAAAAGTAGTCGCATGTAAATGAATTTAAGAATTGCAAGTTATTATTTTAGTGTACGTATAATGTATGTCTATATGTATGCTTGCAAGTATGAATGGATGTAAAGCATTTATAAAGCTCCTATTTGGCGTAGGTTTCTGCTGCAACCCCGGTCCCTGTACCCAGAACTTTCTGTCTGTCATGCATTGAATTTCTGTCGTCTTGTTTCTTTACTGCGAACGCATTTTACTAAGGCGAAAGAAATTCATGATTACCCCACTCGCTTCTCCAATCAGAAGAGGTCCGAATTTGCCAGAACTAATACCCGTTTCTCTCTCTCTCTCTCTGAGAGTCGCTGGACCTAGAGTCTGGAACTTGCTACCACCTTACCTCCATAGAATCTGAACTATGACATCATTTAAAATCGCTCTTCGTAAGTATTTGCTAGATTCCGATAACTGTTAATAATTAACTTTGATGTTCATAATATTATTACATTTGTAATTCCTATTTAACTGGACTTCTTCTTTTCTTCTTTAGTATTAGTATTTTCCTAACAGAATTTTTATTACTTTCCATACTATAATCTCGTCTCCCCATATTGTGCGCTAATGATTAGTAGTTAAGTTTGGTTAAGAGTGTTATATTATTTTCTCTATTCTCTTTTTATTTTTTTTCTTATTCTTGACAACAAGGCTTACTTACTTACTCTCTTCTTTCCCTGATATATATATATATATTATAATTTAAGCAGATTCTTCGCTGCCCATCTATATTAGTGATTATAAGTATTTTTGCAGTCTTTCTTGGGGTTCCCTCTAGCGGGATATTCCTCCCTTGGGTCTTCCATGGTATCCCTCATTCTTCCAGTTTACGTTGTGCTCTATTATACCTCCTTTAGCGAATTTTTTGCTTCTATTGCTATGAAACAACATGCTTGTAGTTTAATATTTTTGTGTTTCAATTGTTGAATAACAATTAACGAGATAAACAATAAACGAGATAAACAATAAACGAGATAAACAATAAACGAGATAAACAATAAACGAGATAAACAATAAACGAGATAAACAATAAACGAGATAAACGTATCTGCACTTATTCGACCTACCCTCCTCCTGTTTCCAGGCTGCTGGGGACTGACTCTGATGTCGTGGCGTATTGGATGGGAGGTAGCGGTTTGACACAAAGCTTTTCGACTGGGTTGCAAGTTAGTTAGGCCTATAACATGTTGGTAAATAATAATGACCAAATTTCGGGATGCAACAATCAGGCGAGCATAAACATTAAGAACGGACGAGGCCAGACTGGCCCATATTTAGACTGGCACATGATTATTAGCAATATATACCTACGTATGCATGTACGCAACAATGTCTGTCTGTATGCATGCATATAATTATATATACATGTAGGGCTCCATATTAGGTGTATACACGCAAAGTCTTAGCGTATGCACTGCAATGAATATCGATGAATTATGTGAAAAACTTTAATCCTAATGTTCTTTCTCTTTCAGACGATTTTGATAGTTTGCTCGATTTGCTTTGAGCGAGTAGTAGAATAATCTTTGAGCGAATTATCTTGAAGTCCACTTTTGGTTCTTTATAAATTTATTTGTTGGGTAACACACGTAAATGATTATGCCATTACCATCAAACTACACCAGTTAGAGTGTTAGACTTACCAGTCAGCTAATGAGTTCATAAGACCGCAATGACGATTTCTCGTTCGTCCTTCCGCTTCGTTTCCTTGGAATATCTCGATAACGACATACTTTGACATCTTGTCACATCGATCACATTTGCCGAACTTCTTACTTCAGCAAACTGTGCAAAAATGAGTACAAAACCATAGTTTGCAAATATATAAAAGAAAAGAAAAAGTAACGCACGTCCACATTAAATTCTGACAGCGTTCAACGTTTCTATGGTGACAAATATTGCGTCATTCAAATTTCGTTTGTTTTACGTGTAACGTCATCAATCTTCAATCCATTCGATTTCCCCGCGTGACTGCTTTGCTGCTCATTCGGCTACAACGTTTTTGAAATGTATTGTAATTCAATATAGGCCTATTGTATTGTATCCGTAAATTTACATCGCGCCACACTCAGTGCTGCACAGAATTCACGAGAGACGTTATCAGTAGGCCTACGAGAGACTCAGAGAGAACACGGCTGTCATTAAGAGATGCAGAGAGGTTCCAGATTTATGCACGTTGTTAGTTAAATTGCTTTGACGTTTACCATTTGGTTAGTTGCAATTGATGTAAAGCGGAAGTTTTCTGTGAATTTCTTCATTGGTTGCGTAATTATTTTGATGGAATTGGGCGACCTCTGTTAGCGGAACGGTTCGTTCCTATGGGGTCTCCCATTGTTCACCGCATACTTGTAACTTTTTCTTACCGTGATTATATTATGTATCATGTATTTTTTGTTGGTGGACAATAAAGCATTGATTGATTGATTGATTGATTGATTGATTGATTGATTGATTGATTGATTGATTGAAGGAATGAAAGAGTCATGGAAAGAGGTTGGTTCAAAAGAATAAAGCCAACGCAAAAGCACGAGAATTATTGGTCAAGGCCGTCATGACTCTCGGGACACACGGTTCAAGTCGCTTGAGCGTAGAATTATTGTTCAATACTACTTGTCCACTTTCTTACTCGGGTCACAGGGCCGTTGTGGTCACTCATAAGATGTCGTAAATTTTCGAATCCTACTAAAATGTGATAAGCGACTGACCGACTGCTTGCGCACATATTCACCATAGAGTATGTTGAGAAAGAAATATATAATTTGTTGCGATCGTATACAATCTGGTCAATCGATTAAAACAGTCGTCTGAAATGAATGTGCACACATTTTTCTACAGGTGTTCGAACTAATTAAATACACACATGCCTGTTCTATAATTGACTTTGTTCGCACATCTGGTTATCTGAATCAGAGAAAGTCATTATGCAACGCATTTGTAGCAAATAGTTGGGCCTAGTAGGACCTACATAATTATGAAGCCTAATGGAACGAGATATAAACGAAACATAGGGGCCTTCGCACTGGAAGAGGATCAAAACCTGGAGTATGTTCTATCGCTTAATTTTGTACTTGTTTCATTTAAATGTAATATTTTAAGTTTTCACCAAAGTATATGGATTTCGGTAAAGGGCCTAATTATTTATATTATTTTAAGAGCTAGGGCTACGTATATAGGGTTTATAAAATCATATGAATAGTATTTCATATGAAACTTCAACATAAAGTCTACCTATTAATAGCAGAGGTATACCAAGGTTTTGAAAAATGGGTAACACACTTCTGTAAAAACTGTGCGCAGCGGGAAAAATTTGTTGGGCCTCCACTTTTTTATTTTGCTCCTCCCCATAAATGTAAAAACTGAGGTGCACAAATTATCTCAAATAAGTCATTTTATTATAATCACTCTACACAAAATTTTAAAAAAATGCAGGATGCTTTTAATTAAAGTATACACTATACAGTTATATTTTGTACAATAGGAATTATTTGCGTCCACCATTATGAGGCTCGTAACGGTATCCGCTCGATAATCCGAAGGTTTGATAGTCCGAGGATTCTATACTACGACATTAGTTTAACAAGAAGCTGGATTAATTGATGAAATGGTTGAAACTGGGAGCTGGATTGATATGAAAAGAATCAAGCCTAAATGGACGCTGGATGAAAATAAGGGTGCAATCCAGCTTCTAGCCATACATAATTCTTTTCATCAATCCGGCTAGGCCTACTATTAACACCGCAATGTTATCACCTATCGACCGGACGGACACCAAGCAATCTTCGGACTATCGAACCTTCGGGCTATCGAGCCTTCGGCCAATAGACACAGAACCCTTATAACATAGTCAACAAAGCACGGGCTGGATGGCAAATTAATTTCTGCTTTAACTCGCCGCAAGAATCATGTCAACGTACAATTTATTTAGACGTCTTATATTCATGTAAGGACATTTCTTTAGCGCCTTCATAATTACTTGCTTAATATGCAAGACTTTTGATTATGCTTTCATATTTAATCAATGACTAAAAAAACTATGATGTGGCTACAAGATAGTCAAGTATACGCAAGAACGAACACACGAAGGTTTGCAATAAAATATGCTGGCCAAAAAATCTGGAACAATATTCCAGAAATGACTGGGTTTGTTAACCTAAGGAAGCGCTAACCTTAAACTTATACTGTGGCTCCATTGACTGGCCGACCAGAAGACCAGCAGAAGACAGTTTGGGCTTCCCCACTTATACAGTTAATCAGTAGGCCTAACGATTTTATTTTAAGGAATTTGATTAACCTTTAGGGCCCATAAACATTCCAATCCACAAAATTTCCTTACATTCTTATTTTTCAGATACAAAAACAGAAGAAGTGATTTACAGGGAAAGTTCTGTTTGTGATACCGAATCACTTGAGAGACCGACGTCAATATTACGATCAAGACTCAACATTAGACCTACTGTAAATCTAAAAGAAGATGAACGAATCAATCGCTCGATTCCTTCGAAAGTTGAGTCGAAAGAAGAAGCTGAACAGAGCCGAACTCCTTGAAACACCTCTCTGTCGATGTCTCAATGTGTTCGACCTACTTCTCATCGGAATAGGTCACATGGTCGGATGCGGAATCTACGTCATCACTGGAACCGTCGCTCGGAACACTTCTGGTCCTGGCATAATTCTGTCGTTCCTCATCGCGGGCGTAGCAGCTGCTCTGGCATCGCTATGCTACGCTGAGCTTGGAGCTCGCGTCCCTAAGGCCGGTTCATCTTACACGTACACGTACGTGACTATGGGAGAGTTGCTCGCCTTCCTCACCGGGTGGAGTATGCTCCTGGAAAACCTGATCGGTGCCTCGTCTGTCGCCAAGGCGTGGAGTGGATATTTTGATTCAATGCTCCACGGAGTCATACGCAACGGAACCATGGAATACATCGGTTCCATCCACGTCGCTTGGCTCAGTGAATATCTGGATTTCGTGGCGCTGATCGTGGTCATCGTGTCTTGCGTCGTTGTGGCCGTGGGGGTGAAGGCGTCGATCATCCTCAACAATGCCCTCGTCATTGTCAACATCGCCATTCTTCTCTTCATCATTGTTATGGGGTTCCATCTCGGTGATCTGGACAACTGGACGTCAGCGGAGCATGGCGGATTTCTTCCGTTCGGCGTGACCGGTGTGGTGGCTGGGGCCGCATCTTGCTTCTACTCCTATATTGGCTTCGAAGGAATAGCAACAGCCGGGGAAGAGACCAATAACCCTTCCAGGTATATTCCTGTAGCAATTGGACTGGCCGTCATCGTGACCACGCTTCTGTACATTGGCGCATCTGCGTCGCTGACCTTCATGATCCCCTACAACCTGCTGGACGTGACGGCTCCCTTCCCAGAAGCCTTTGGTTATAACCACGTGAATTGGGCTAGGTACGTCGTTTCGATAGGTGCCGTGGCTGGATTGTCGACAACCCTGCTCAACTCCATGTACTGTCTTCCACGGTCCATCTATTCGATGGCCAGCGACGGCCTCCTCTTCCGGTTCCTGTCCAGTGTCCACCCACAGACTCAGACTCCCCTGGTCTCCATCCTCATCTGTGGACTGATATCCGGTGCCAGTGCCTTACTCGTCGACATAGATGTCCTCGTCGAACTAATGTCCATCGGCACTCTAGTCGGATTCACCATTGTCTCAGCCAACGTTATTGTTCTTCGCTACCAGGCGATCAACGAATTCGAAATTGAATTGAGCTCTGACCACACAGACTGCAAGATGTCGTGCGTCAAACGAGCCGACATAGACTACTCCAATGCACGCTGCGCCAGAAAGGAATACAAACCGGAATTTTCTACAACCAGTGTTGAAACAGAGGGCAAGCATTCCGCCAAGGATGAGACAAAGCCATATCTCAAACTACCTTCACCTGTTCCACCAATTCTCTCATCCGATCAAATGAGTATAAGTTCTGATACCCTAATGAATATTGGTAGAGTTAAGAAACGATTTCGGCATCTGCCTATTATCGGAACTCTTCCCCCTGGATATGCATGCAACATTAGCGTTGCGTTTCTGGCATTCTTCATCAGTGTCTTCTGTCTGATTGTAATGCGTGGAATCCAGTACCTGGTGAACGCCACCTGGTGGGCCATCTTGGTACTAGTGCTTTCATGCGTTGGAATCATTGCGTCTGTTCTGGTGCTTTGTCTTCACGAACAGAATACGTATTTCGTGACGTTTCAAGTAAGCACATGGCAGTCCAAATAAATTCAGTTTAAATCAGTCTATTCTTCTTGTCTATAGAGTATCATGATAGAGCTTCTATACGAAGATGAACAAGATCAAAAGTCAAGTTTATCTCCCAGTATTAAAGACGGTCCAATCACGACAGTGGATAGTATTATTTTCATCCAATAATATATGATTCGTCCAATAATATCATATATTATATGATATTATCATACCATTCCACCCACTCCTTGTCCCTTGCATGTATTTCCATGATGCTCACTTCCATTTTACTCCGCTCCATCCGGTTGACTCTATTGTCCGTTATTCTGCGACGTAAACTTTCCAGTACCTTGCATCTAAAAAATTTGAACCGTAGTAACTTCTAGTACCAGAAATGTAAGTCCTCAACTCATTGTCCTCTTTTGAATTCACCCAATACTTTACTTTTGAACAATACGTAGGTCACAATCATCTGCTACACTAACTGATCGTTACGTACGAAAATATAACACCCTGCTAGATGTCTTTCACCCTTTTGTCATTCTCTCTGCCCATCTGTCTCTGTTTGTCTGTCTGTCTGTCTGTCTGTCTGTCTGCCCATCTGTCTCTGTTTGTCTCTTTGTAGGTGTTTGTGTGCGTAACGGCCTATTTTCCAGTACCTAAAATCTATAATGCGCTTGATGTATCTTCCAATGCATTCCTTGCAGGTACCTCTGGTTCCATTTTTACCTGCATTGAGTATGCTGCTGAACCTGGGAATGATGACCCAATTAAACGAGTATACATGGATACGGCTCGTCGTGTGGATCAGTGTGGGTGAGTCTCTCTGTTCTACTGCCACTGATTAGTATGTCTCTGTTTCGGTGTCTCTGTCTCACTTCGTTTGGCTCAGCATTCCTCTTTAGGATTATTATGTGAGGCTGTCTGTTTGCCTCTTTATGTTGCTCGGACTCGATATTCCCATCAGTCGATAAATTTACGCATGAATGTATACGGAACCATAGGATTAAAGGAGATTTCAAGCGCGGCATTTTAAAACTGTGTCGTTTGACCGACATACAGTGTATTTAAATGAACTGGAAATGTATAATATTATATTGCGTTTGTCAACTTCGAATTGCAGGATTTCTCATCTACTTCGGATATGGGATTCGACACAGTTCTGAGAAAGAATCTCTGCTATCCACTGATCAAACAACCACATCAGTCGGCGGTTACAGTGCTCTAGACAACGCAGCGTCTGTTACGTCGGACTCACTGCAGAAAACAGATTGAAAGAGGCACACAATTGTCTATAATAACAATAGAAGTGATTTTTCAATATGAAACTCGTGACTAGTGTTTAAAAATGTAATGATGATATAATAATAATAAGAACAATAATAATAACATCATGAGGTGGATGAGTTAGTTGTGTTAAAGCTGTTAATAAAAACTGATGTAAAATACACACACCTGTTGATCTACATAATTCAGTCTCTGGTTGTACCAGTTGTGCACTGATCTAATGTATTTTGCGCTGTTCCTTATTGACTGGTTGTTTATTTTACTCGACTTTTAGCATTGTAGTGTTTACGTTTTTATGCTCTTGCCTTAAAAAGTTTTTATAATAATAATAATAATAACAACAACAACAACAACAACAACAATAATAATAATAGCCCGGCCCATCTGCTGGATCTCTGATGTTTTCAATTATTTATCCATCCTTGCCTCCACAAAAATCCCACAAAAACCCACACTTGATATTCAAGCTATTTCATAGCTTCTTCACCACATCAACATCTTGAATTTATTCCCCGCTCACGCATAGAAATTACCGTTTTCATTTATTAAGGTATAGCAAAATCTCTCTACTTGCTCTACATGCAGTATCTCCTCTCCATTTATGACTAATCTGATCGTATTTATCTCTCCCTCATTCATCATAATCACCTTTGTCATATTTGCGTTTATTTTCAAATCGTAGTCCGTCCGTTGATATCGTGTTTTGTCGAGCCATTTTTTCTGCATTTCCTCTTTGCTTTTTGCTATAATTCCTTGATCATCAGCAAATCTCAGCGCCTTTATCAACCGCCCTCCTACTTTAATCCTTCTCCGGTGTTTGACTGTTTTCCAACTACTTCCTCAATGTATGCATTGAAGAGTATTGGTGATAGAGGGCATCCTTACCAGTGTTGCCACATCCCATTCCTATTCTTCCTTGCTCCGAGTATTCTCCGTCTATTCTTGTTTTTACTAACTGTCCTATATGCAAGTTCCCAATTAGTTTCCTTTCTTTCCAGTCTACCGTCTACTCCATTATTAATCTGAGTAACCTATGCTCCGTAATTTCTTCCAATTTACTCTGTCCAACGCCTTTTCATTTTGACGAAACACATAGGCATACGTCCTTGTCATTTTGTATGCTTCTTTCCGTTAGTATTCTTACAGTTGCAAAAATCTCTGGTTCCTTTCCCTTTTCTAAACCCATGTTGTCTTCTCCCAACTGTTGTCTGCCTCTGTCTTTTCTTTCGGCCTCGCTGTGATAATTTTTAATACGATCATTGATGCCTGTGTGAGTAGACTTAGTAATGGTCCGATGGTCTTCACATATAGTTGCGTTTGTCTTTTTCTTGACTGTCTTCAGGTCAGTCTCCTGTGTCATAGTCTCCTGGCATATCCTCGAAGCATAGGGGCTTACATAATATTGTATACGTATAAGCACCGGCAGAGTCAGAACCTGAAGTATGTTCTGTCGCTTAATTTTCGGCTTGTTTTTTAAAATACATGTGAATAGCTTTCTATTTTCATCAACATGGGGACTTTGATATAATTATTCATATTATTTTAAAAGCCAGGGTTATATATATATATATATAATTACATACATAGTGTTCTATATTCAACAACATTGAGACTTCGACATTTATAGCCATAATAATGGCTACGTTCATAATAATAATACCCTACTTGTGGATGTATCTTCTACGCATCACCACTCACATCGAAACATAAAAACAATATATGCCCATAATTATATATATATATATATATATATATATATATATATATATATATATATATATATATATATATCTGTAATATTTAAGAGCTACGTTTCTCTTTTATTGAAGTCTCGTATTCTTCTGCCTTATTTCTTAATATCTGCATATTAGAATGTGCGCATAGGCGATGTAGGCTATTTCGCGATAATCATGGTGTGTAAACAGTTTGGTTGTAATTCATGCAGAAAATGTGATTCGATCAGACGAAACTAGGCTACGTGGACAACAATTGCGATTGTGCATAAGCCCGTGGGCGTCGTAGGCCTTATAAATAACAGCAGGGATGCAGCTAAACTGATATTGATTCCTTTCTGCTGCTGTGACTGATGCGGATAATTTTCGACTGTGACTGTCATCTTCCACACAGTCCTACATAGGCCTACGTGAGACATATGGATTAGCAGTTTCTTCCTGCACAAAGCAACGAATATCCACCGAGTAGGTATTACGATACAACTACAGGGATGCTATTACGAAGTAAAGCCTTGTAATTCTAAATCTGCTAAATATGCTTCTACAGATGTTAGGAAATGCATAGCAGTTCTGCATTTGGCTGTGAGTACATCGCCGAATCAATAAATGAACTTACAGGCAGGGCAGAGGAAGACCAGGTATATATATATATATAGGCCTAATAAAGTGCATAGGTTTTAAGGTTTTTAGGTCATCGAGGTTTTCAGGTTTTTAACGTAGGCCTATACACCGGGCACAAAACTACGTACCAGAAGGGCTTGAATAACTTCCATTGTCTATAGCCCTACACTGTATCTTACCAGAGATAAATCTAGTATTGAATCTACGTGTTGAAGTTGAGTCGCGTATGTTTCTGTGAGATTGAGGAGACTTCGACAGAGTAATGATAATAAAAATAGAGTCATATGAACTTGGAATACAATCATCGTCATCATCAACATCAACATCACCATTTTCAGTCCTTTCGTAGCCATTAGGAGGCGATAGGCAGCCTACAATAAAAGATATCCATTGTCTCCAGTCATTTCCCAAATCCACTGCTTCCCTCATTGTTAGTCCAGGTGATGTCCTGTACTCAGTTATACTCTCCATCCAACGCACTCTGGGTCTTCCTCTGTTGTATTACCATTCGCATCTTGCGTGTGTTGTAGCGCATTGTGTGAGATAAAGTCAACTGCGGCAACAACTGCATGTAAGACTTTGAAGTTCGAGTGATATCGATCTGTAGACGATTCATTCAGATATGACAGGAAAAGATCAAGATAACATTCTGTTCCATCCAACGAGTTAAATTAATTTGAGAAATTTTCATTTACGCACAATGCACCAAAAATGAGAACTCGGATTTGAAAGCTTCAACGCAATTCAGTTCCATAGAATCATAAAAATCAATGAAATCAGGTAGGATACGCTAATTAGCTCATTTGAATTTCATTTCAGTGGAAATCACAATTGGTGTGTGTCCACTTACTTCGTATAGTGGTAGCCATTTTCGTAGCATATTTGATTCAACTTTATATAAATTTCCATTCACAGACATTTCTATTTTTCAGATTAAATCAAATCACACAAGACATAAACGCCACCGAGGACAAAAAAGAGAGGGGACTGTCTGAGAAACCTAATCCCATAGAGACCGACGTCAATATTACGATCAAGATCCAACATAAGACCTACTCCAAAGAAGATGAGCGAATCAATCGCTCGATTTCTTCGCCAGTTGATTCGAAAGAAGAAGCTGAACAGAGCCGAACTCCTAGAAACACCTCTCTGTCGATGTCTCAATGTGTTCGACCTACTTCTCATCGGAATAGGTCACATGGTCGGATCCGGAATCTACGTCATCACTGGAACCGTTGCTCGGAACACTTCTGGTCCTGGCATAATTCTGTCGTTCCTCATCGCGGGCGTAGCAGCTGCTCTGGCATCGCTATGCTACGCTGAGCTTGGAGCTCGCGTCCCTAAGGCCGGTTCATCTTACACGTACACGTACGTGACTATGGGAGAGTTGCTCGCCTTCCTCATCGGGTGGAGTATGCTCCTGGAAAACCTGATCGGTGCCTCGTCTGTCGCCAAGGCGTGGAGTGGATATTTTGACTCAATGCTCCACGGAGTCATACGCAACGGAACCATGGAATACATCGGTTCCATCCACGTCGCTTGGCTCAGTGAATATCTGGATTTCGTGGCGCTGATCGTGGTCATCGTGTCTTGCGTCGTTGTGGCCGTGGGGGTGAAGGCGTCGGCCACCCTCAACAATGCCCTCGTCATTGTCAACATCGCCATTCTTCTCATCATCATTGTTATGGGGTTCCATCTCGGTGATCTGGACAACTGGACGTCAGCGGAGCATGGCGGATTTCTTCCGTTCGGCGTCGCTGGTGTCGTGACCGGGGCCGGGGCTTGCTTCTACTCGTATATTGGTTTTGAGGGGATAGCAATCGCGGGGGAAGAGGCGAAGAATCCTTTTAGGTCGATTCCGATCGCCACTGGACTAGCTGTCGCTGTGGCCAGTCTTCTCTACATTGGTGCATCTGCGTCGTTGACCTTCATGATCCCCTACAACCTGCTGGACGTGACGGCTCCCTTCCCAGAAGCCTTTGGTTATTACCACGTGAATTGGGCTAGGTACGTCGTTTCGATAGGTGCCCTGGCTGGAATGTCGACCTGCATACTCAGCAGCATGTACTGTCTTCCACGGTCCATCTATTCGATGGCCAGCGACGGCCTCCTCTTCCGGTTCCTGTCCAGTGTCCATCCACGGACTCAAACTCCGCTGGTCTCCATCCTCATCTGTGGACTGATATCCGGTGCCAGTGCCTTACTCGTCGACATAGATGTCCTCGTCGAACTAATGTCCATCGGCACTCTACTTGGATTCACCATTGTCTCAGCCAACGTTATTGTTCTTCGCTACCAGGCGATCAACGAATTCGAAATTGAATTGAGCCCTGACCATACAGACTGCAAGATGTCGTGCGTCAAACGAGCCGACATAGATTACTCAAATGTACCCTGCGCCAAAAACGAATACAAGTATGAGTTTACTGGAACGGGTGTTGATGCAGATGACAAAAATTCTGCCAAGGATGAGACAAAGCCATATCTCAAACTACCTTCACCTGTTCCACCAATTCTCTCATCCGATCAAATGAGTATAAGTTCTGATACCCTAATGAATATTGGTAGAGTTAAGAAACGATTTCGGCATCTGCCTATTATCGGAACTCTTCCCCCTGGATATGCATGCAACATTAGCGTTGCGTTTCTGGCATTCTTCATCAGTGTCTTCTGTCTGATTGTAATGCGTGGAATCCAGTACCTGGTGAACGCCACCTGGTGGGCCATCTTGGTACTAGTGCTTTCATGCGTTGGAATCATTGCGTCTGTTCTGGTGCTTTGTCTTCACGAACAGAATACGTATTTCGTGACGTTTCAAGTAAGCACATGGTAACCAAATTAAATTCATTATAAACCAGTCCATTCGTGTCGGGTATCACGATAGAGCTTCTATGCGAGCATGAACCAGTGATAAAGTTAAGTTGATATTACAATACATAGACGTTCAAGGCAATGGATCACATTTCATTTAATAAAAATATACGATCCTATCCCAGTGATCCCACTCCTAGTAATTGGACTCCATACTGCTCGATTCCATTTTACTTCACTCTACTGACTTGCACCAACTACTTGACTAGTAGTTAAAACTACTTCCAAACTACTTTCAAAATATGTGGTTATAACTACTATTTAGCTACTTTGGATGATTAGTAGTTATAACTAGTTTGGTAACTACCACATAAGTAATTAACAACTTTAAAAATTATTTTGCTAATGTTGTGTCACGTTGCATTGATAGTCACCAAGCAGTACGCAAATTTATTGTCAGTATTAAAATTGCTGATGTTAAACATAAGTAATAAAAATGTTCATAAGCACAATGACATATGTATAGTTGTAATCAGAGGTGTAACAAGGTTTTGAAAAGTCGGAGGACATAATTTATAAAA
>OY365814.1:12685461-12825461 GCA_959347315.1 Bimastos eiseni
TGGGGATGTTGACCTTAATTCCGTGTCACATTTTCATACGTGGTTTAGATTAAGGTTGCGGATTTTAACTATTTATTTAATCGATCTATCGCTAAAAATTGTTGTTGATTAATTTCCGAAGTAAAAAATATAAAGCGCAATAATAATGTCTGCTGTTTGAGTGGAAAGTTTAGCGTTCGTTTTGCATTTGCAGTAAATGCTGATGGTAAAGTTGAAGATGGTGAAAAAAATGAACTGTCTTCTTCGCAATAGACAATTCGCTTCTCTCTGTCCAAACACATTTGAGTTAATAAAATGTAATCGATTAATTAAACTTAGTTTTTGGCAATTTGTCAAATAATTTTTATTTTATAAGTATCAGCCCTATTTTAGATTTTAAAGTGGATTATGTTCAATGTTCATGTTGTGTAATTTTATTTGGGAAGAATGGTGCATAGCACTGTCAATATGTTTCATACTTCTTGTCATAGACTTTTGTCTTGTGCTTCACCCTGAGCTTGTTTTGACTGAGCTTATTTGATATTTAAATTACAGATTGGCTATTTCTGAAGTATTAATTAGCAGGTCGCTCAATGAGTTTTATAAAGTGCAGTTTAGGTTTATTAATTTGCAGCACAAAATTACATCATCTATGACAGGCCCCTCTATGAAGCATTGCTGTTCCCTCAACATGTTGCCAACTGTGTGTGTTCTGTACTCATCTCGAAGCCTTGTGTACCCTGAAAATGGTATACACATGTCAATTTCCACCACTTGTTTCTATCTGTTCGAGTGTCTGTGCTCGGTTATATTTGTTGTTGCTGGTCCACGCATTATTTATAATTGTTTAATGTAGATCTTATCACTTAATATTGTTTCTTTTGATTTTCTACAGTTGAACAACAAGCAACCAGTGTTCGCTTCTCAAAGACAAGCAGGGTGACTCCCTCAGCCATCAACAGCAATATCGTTGTGATCTGTGTCTTCAGTCATCTGAGAAATGAAAGAACTTGACAAAAGGCGGCGATATCACGAGTGCAGGGTGTGCGAGAAATCCTTTCGCCGTATCAACTATCTCAAAATACACCTAAGAATTCATACGGGGGAGAAGCCGTACAAGTGTGACTACTGCGAGAAGGCGTTTACTCAGCCAGGCAGTCTGAAGATCCATACGAGGATCCACACAGGAGAAAAACCGTACAAATGTGAATCGTGTAGTAAATGCTTCACACACTCAGGTAACCTGAAAGTGCACATCAGGTCGCACACCGGGGAAAAGCCATACAGGTGCGAGTTCTGTGAGAAAGCGTTCACTCAGCCGAGCAGTCTGAAGACGCACAGAAAGACCCATGCTGGGGAAAAGCTGGAGAAGTTGAGTTACCCACCGCCACCACTTCCACTACAGCCATCCCCATTGCAGCCAAAGGTGGAGACATTGAGTTACCCGCCACCACCAGCAGCCCCACCAGAGAAAGCTCATCAGCAGCAGAATCCATACTATAGAGAACCAATGTACAGCGTCAAGCCCTCGATGTAGTGTTGAACTTGAGACATACGTTGTGTTGAACATTGTATGCAGCCAGTGCGACGTTGCAGTGTTACGCTACTCCGGATTCTGTAAAGTTACATAGGAATTTGTACTCGGTCAGCATAACGTTGCACCAGATTCTGTGAAGTTTGTTGGGATGTTGTTCACAGCTGTGCTAATTGGCAACTGGAATCTGTAAGGTTGCGTTTTGTGTTCTACACAGCTCGTAAATGTTAACGACACAATCTGTACAAAAATTTTGGAGCAGACTAGATTATTTTGCTGTAGATTCTGTAAAGTTGCATGGGAAGTCAGTATATTGATACACCAGATTCTGTAAACTTGTATGGGATGTTCTGATGCACAAGGAGTTACAATTGCAGAATTCTCTTCATTGAAAAATTTACTGTGTGAAATATTTCTTAGGGATTGCAGAAATGTGTAATCGTGTTACATAAAATTTGAAGATGCATTATTTAGAATGTTACTTTTGACCACAAATTGTAGCATATACGATGTTTTTTAATATTCTTATAAATTACTCTAAGGTATCAATGAATTTGTACTTTTGCACAGAATTGTTAATGTGGAAGAAAGAGGTTATGTTTACGGATTGGCCTCGGTTATGTTCTTCGTTAGCCACACCACTGAACAAATTGAATCCTTTGAGGGTTGTTTGATTCTGGGTTATTTTGAAAAGAAATGTTTTGGTGTTCTTGACACTTGGCTGGTGATGTAGAATACGTTGTTCCTATTATGTTAATTTCTATTTGTGAACAGTTGTTATAATTGCGCACTGACTATGTCTGCTGCTTGAGTGATCATTTGCCGTACACCACTGCTGCGCAGATTCGCTTTATAATGTCGAGTAGAAACTATTCCCAGAGGACTCAAGAAACAATCAGATGTAAATGCATGTATTATCATTGACGATGTAGAAGCATTGTTTAGGCATTGTTAGAACTATCAATCATTTTGTTTCAGCAGCAGAATTTACAAAATCTGATTTTTTTAAGATGATGATAAATCAGGAAGATTTCCCTCATGTATTGTTTGACATGTTTCCTTCCATTTCATCAGGCTCTGGCTGTAGCAAAATTCACTAGGTATTGTTGCAGTGCTTATGCTAGATGGTGCAATCACTATGCTGATTATTTTCTTATAGGGCTACCAAGGTCCCCTTGTCACTTCTCAATGCTTCTGCCAGATTGAATGCTTGCCTTCCTAAATTCTCCCATGTCTCATTTATGGTCTATGAATTGCACTGACTTCCTCTACCAGCTTGCATTAAGTTCTTGAGTCCAAATTGGGTATTGCTCCTAAGTATCTCAGGGATCACATTCACTCCGCTCTTTCTGGACCTCTCGTCGACCTCTCTGCTCTACTTTTTTCCAAGTGTTAAGACCATTATGGCCCAAACTAGATCTTTTGCCACCATTGTTCCCTCCCTTACTCCCTATGGCATGACCTTTCCTCATCTCTACGTGTTTGGGTTTCTTCCTACACCGTTCTCCCTCATCATAATCATGGTCAGTTCAAACTTCTAGTGAGACGGTTTGTGTTTCGACCTTGGGAAAGTCCTACATGCTTTGGCGCTTAATGAATACATGTTGGTAAATACATGTAGTATTCAGCTTTACAAAGTGACCTCACTCAATGCGTTTTCATTTACCGATACCAATTATGTTTAATTGTCTGTCCACAGTTTCCTTCTATCTCTATCTTTGTGAAACCCTATTGTGTATAGTTCTCTGTTAAATGCCTGGCTGAATTCATTAATGTGAGAATGTGCTCGTAAGGGCCCATCCATATATATCGTACGCAAAGAAATTGGATTTTCCAAACCCCCTGTTGCACCATGTAAATTTTGTGGACCCCTCCCCATGTGTACGTACATCTGAGCTCTAACCCCTACAAAGGTTAAATATCTAAAGGCATCTATAAAACTTTGGTTTTGCCATAGGCTATTTATTTTTGTTAAGCATCATATTTCGCAGCTTAAACTTGTTAACCTCCCCTAACTGCGTACGTAACATGTGGATGGGTCCTAATTGAAATCTTTGTGATTTCCTAACAATAATTAACATCATTTTGTTATGAAGAAACCAGCTAATAATTTATTTGTGGATTTATTGGTTTGAACTTGGAAACGTCATACTGCATCTCCTAATTCAGTATGAGCTCTTAGTTGTTTAATTCTTTTCTTCTTTATTCCTTGGTCAAACTATTGTTTATTGTTCAGTTGACCTGAATATAACAATGTTGCTACTGGTCAGTTTTGTTTGATGTTGAATAAATACAATGTTGGTTATCTTCTGAACCTCGTATACATTCGTAAAGGGAAGTTTGGATCCAGAGTTTAGTAGTCTGTGCAAAGAGCAGTTTGCAACGATTGGTTGAGATTAGTGTTTTAGTTTTTTTGGGGGAGGAATCAAAGCCTGATTTTAGATCCCTCAGTTGAGTAACTGAAATTTTGTTGTTGTTTTTTTTTGCACACATACTCGTATTTAGACTTGTGATCGTTTTAACTCACGAGTCACCTGTTGTTTTATGGGTAACTTATTAGATTTGGACCTGTGTTTTCTTACTTCAGTAGTCTTAACAAAGTTTGACCCACCAGGTCCTCAATATTGATCGAAAGAGGAGTTCCAGCCATGATGAATCAGATTTTGACTGGATTACGATTTTACTATTATTTCACTTTAAGTGTCAAACGCAATTAATGCCTTGTGCATTATGATGACAACAAATCTTTTATACTGATTAGGTTGTACTGGGAGAGGCGCTATAGAAATATGTAAATACAATACAACAATATAAAATTCATTAGATCAGAATTTATGTGTAATTCCCTTCGTTTGCTCAGATTGGAGTTGCCATGGCAATTTGGACTCACCAGTGCAATGATGGTGCACTGGTTCTTTTAACTTGCATTTCCCAGGGGTGCAAAAAACCAAGATTTTTAAGATCAAAAGTTGGTTTTTGGTTTTATTTGGTTTTGGTTTTTAATTTTCTTTTGGATTTTGTCATAAAAGTTTTGTTATAAAAAGCATCAAACAGTGTGAAAAAGAGCTCCAACTCGTTTTTATAGTTAATTTAACTTGATTTTGGACAGAATAACACAATTAGTAATATGATAGTAATATTAGTAAATTGAATGAAAACATATTAAAAAACCTAAAATTGCCAGTTTTGTATCTTTTGGGTTTTAGTAAAAAAACATGTTTGCAGCCTTGGCATTACCAGATGAGATGATCAAGGCAACATTACAAGCTTCTCCAGCAACATGATGTGTTGAAGGTATGGTAAAAGAGTATGACAATTTTCCCAAGGGGTCCAGCTTTGGAGTCGACTTGTAGGACATGAAGCCCATATGATCGAGTGCCAATGCGGCTTCCAAAATCTCGGCCTCATTTTCATTCCCAGCTAGCCCTTATTAACTTTTTTCTCTATTGGTATACATGTACTTCCTCCTCTGAGAAGCCAGTTTTACATTCTTGTTTAAAAAAAGAGTGACCTGCTAGAGCTTGATAACTGCAGACTATGATTATGGGCCTCTTCCATCTCTAAAGCATACACAATATTAATTTCGTTCACCAAAGGCATAAGTTTTTGCAGTATAAAATTTAACCATTTTTTTTATTCTATAGATCTGCAGACACAAATTTTCTCTTTAGTCGAATTAACAGGTACCAGTCTGATATTCATGTAGTGCGCGTTGACAAAAGAAACCAGTATTACTGTCATTTGTTGATCAGAAAACGTCTCTGGATGAAGCATAAATAATTCAAGTGAAATGCCTAAACTAGTTGGCATTACCAAAATGCATGCAAAGGGATCCAATTCTGGCCAGCAATACAATTCAGTTATTTGTCTCCCAGACTAGCTCAGTCAGTACCCCGATCCTAGACCGTGTAGTTACTACATAGATTTACATCTTCTTGTGTGCCACAAATAGCGCCAACGAAACGTATACGTGCGCACGCGAAAATCATCATTAACCATCCAGTTCTTACTGACATACTTGGTCATGGTTGACCCTCCACTCACTGTACTTCAGTTGATCATCTGGGATTTAGAGGCGTAAACTTCCGGCGCACGAATTTACGTTTAACGTAAAATCTGCACGTTTAACTGGCTGAGGAACCAAATGACAAGTTATAATATGTACGCTGCCATCACCGTGGGCTGTTAATTTTCTTTTCGAGCGTTTCTATCCTAATCCATCTATTGGTCGACTTTCTAATCTCTCGTCCTGAACGAAAAACGCTTCTCTACCTCCTTTACTTGTTGTTCTTCTGGCGGGTGACAACTAAACTCAGTTATTTTCTTGGTGTCTCTGAATAACTCTTCTAACACAGAGCAGGGCTGGTGAATAAGCTAGGACTTAGCTTTTAAATAGCGCTTTGTGGGTCGTGGGTGAAAGTGCAGTAATCGGGTTGGTAGGTTCTCTGGCGTGGTACGATATCTTTTGGCAAGAAGGTGTCCTGCTTTTCTTTACGAGCGTTTCAGCCCTTATGACGACACTAGCCCTTAAACTTACCCTAACCTACTCTGACGACGCCAAACCGACCCTCACGAAGCTCGGTACATATAAGCACCTCGATACTGCTTTACAAAGACAGTGCTAGACTGTGTTTGTTGGTGTATTTTTCGTTATATCGGAATGGACTCTTAAAAACAGCGCCGCCTTTTGAGCAGTTTGTTGAACTTTTCCTGTTCACGTAAATGAAAGCGTTTAATTTTGGAAAATTTTATGGATAGGCATGGCTACAAGTTGTTTTAATACAATCTCTACAGTCTTTAGTTCCTTTCTGTTTTGATTGATCATGAGGCCTATTGGCAGATTTGTGCTATATCTATGGACTGTTCTTTGTCTTCTTCTACTTGAATCTGACCTAGCTTCTCTAATATTATTATTATGTCTTTGAATGCGATTTCTCTTAAAGTGACCATTGAGATTGAAGCATTACGATGATAACATTCTAGAAGTTGTAAGATTAGGTTACATAATTATAGAGATTACTGATTTCCTGTAATGACATCATCAGAGCAATCCAACAATAGGACAGTTATTTTGTCTGTATCTTGAAAGTAAGCACTATTTTTCTTTGCAGATACCATGAGTGAGTTGTCAAAGTCTAAGGAATATCTCAGCTTCAGAGCCAATATACCTCGTCGAACGGTACTTATGTCATAATTATCCAATCATAAATTATGTTGGATAGCATCCTGGTGTATTATGTGGTAGGCAACTTTTGGGCGGATTGAAATGCATAGAGACAATACAAGTGAATCACAATTTTTTTAATTAATTTATTCATTGCTTCATTTTTTCATTCAGATCATTCATATGCACGATAGTTAGCATTGCTGTTGCATGATATTGTGACACAAGGATGCTTACACGATATTATGCACACTTCCATGCATCCTATCGTTAGCCCTCCCCTTCCCCTTACCTACTTTGTATGGCATAACCGAGTAGACAATATCCACCGAGTACTGAATCCGAGTATTTGAATGAACTATTTGCCGGATCCGGGTATGAACCGAATAGTAGCGACTAATCTGGCCAGCAACTCTCAGCGAGTACCATCCGTAGGCAAGGCGTAGTTAACCCGCCACGTGCACAGATACGGAGAACTATCTATAGTCAATGCAGAGTCTATAGCAATTGCCTTCATATGGCGTATCGTCACACTAGTCTATAACAATATATTTAATAGCTTTATTTGTGAAAAATGTAAAATCTTGTCATAAAATTTGAAATATGAAGTTATCAACGACGTCTTTACTCTGTAATGTTTACCGGACAGTGGGTGAGCCAATTCAAGCGAGAATATTACTTATTTAGTTGCCACCTGGCCGTGTCCTGGGAAATGCAAACAAAAGAAATTAAAATATATAAATTAACATTATTATTTTAAAGAAAATTCAGTGGATTGTTAAGTTCTTGTTTAATTAATCAATAACTTATAAGCAAATCCATTAGTCCTAAATTTATTTGATGGAAAAAGCGAGAATATTACTTATTTGGTTGCCACCTGGCCGTGACCTGGGAAATGCAAACAAAAGAAATTAAAATATATAAATTAACATTATTGTTTTAAAGAAAATTCAATGAAATGTTAAGTTCTTGTTTAATTAATCAATAACTTATAAGCAAATCCATTAGTCCTAAATTTATTTGATGGAAAAAATTATTTTATCAAAAAAATTATTTTTAGATATTTGCGGGTATAATATTTGCCGAGGTGATTACTTCCGAATAGTCCAATATTCGGCCGAGGCGATTTCCGGTTATGCCCTAACTATGGGTGTGCTCCAAGCCCAACCCTATATATACCTGGACACTCTTGTACATAGTGGACATACACATACATACTTATAAGCATACACACATGCTGTTACAAGGACACATACAATGATGGTATATGTTTATTAGATCTGTGTCGATTCTGATGGACGTAAGGAGTGGATCTTGTATGATGTTGGTCCCAAGTCAATATCTAGCGCGTTGATATGTTTTCCACCTGTGAGCGGACGGGCGGATATTTACTTCCAACAGATGCTTGGTCTTTCTGCAGCTGGATACAGAGTCATTTCGGTAAGATTTCAGTTCAGACCCTCGGCCAGTCACCTGTCTTTGGGGTGGGTAGATGTTATTTTGGACGGCCATAAATTTTGCAACAGCCGTGATTTTATTGAAAAATAGTTTGTGTTAAGTGTGATATAACGTATAACCCATTCCTCGCATCATCTGAGGTTAACAGATTTGTTAAAGCTGTTAAGCATTGAGTGTCACAACTTCAGAGTTCTAATGCTTTAGGATGCCCTGCTCTTTGTTTCTGCCTAAGGGCCTATTCCAGTTAGAATGTAATGTATTATTTGGATCATTGCTTTGTTTAAATCAGCTTTTGCAGCAGTGCTTACAGAACAAACTGCATTGCATAATAGTTGAGCCTTATTTGCACTTCTGCAGACGCCTGAACACACGTAGCAAATGGAAGACTGTTTCAAACTGACAGGATTATTGTAGGAAAAGGATTATTCATTTCTTTGAAACTATATCTATCACTTACATTACATTTCTATATATTGAACATGTTATCCTAACTCAGTGTATGCATACTAGTATGTAGGAATTTTCGGAGAGCACTCAAGTATCGCACAGTTTTGCTTTTGATCTCAGAATAGTCCACTGTGTATTTCATTTCATAATTTTAAGTCAAGAATTGGAGATGAGCATGCTGGCTTGATTATATCTTCAAATTCAAAGATCTTCCTTCACCCTGGTGATCAAAGCAACCTAGTTGTCTACTTGTACATATATGTAGGTGAAATCATGGACTCCATCATCTTTGTTGCCAGCTCTGTGAGTTGATTTATCAAAAAGTCACATGGCAAATTGTTGCCATAAGAATTAATGTTAGCACAATTTTCCCACTGACATCAATTTTCACTGTCCAACATTGAAATTTTGCAGGGCCATCTTTCGGGAATAGATTGCCTAGTCACCTGTGACATCAACTAATGTGCTGCTTTTCCATAAGCGCTTTGAATTCAATCTGTCTGATATTAGTCGTGCTCGTGAAGCAAAGTTTCTGTTTGTGCAAAGCTGTAAAAAAATTGTGATTATTATGACAAAATGTCACTGTGAATGTCCTGTTTGGTTATCAGATGGAGTATCCCACCTACTGGACAGTTTCAGAGTTTTGCGAAGGCTTCCAAAAACTGCTCAATCATCTTCACCTTGGCCGAGTACGTATCTTTTTCTAAATGGAGCTTGCTAACCAGGGCCATATGCATAGGGTTGGAATAGCTTATTCTCCGAATAGAGCTTACACCCGAAATAACTATTCTTCGAATTGGCCGATTACGTCTCAGCTTTGTATCTTCTGATAAATATGACTTACTAACCAGGTCTTGTGTTCTTGGTGTACTGAATATACCAATGACCATGAGACTAAGGTTATTTTGTAGATGACATGACTAAAAACAGATACCGGGTTTTATCTGGCTACTGTCTGTAGCGCTGTCCTGAACTCGTTTTCAGTTAAGTAAATTGAGACGTTGTTTATATCATGTCAGTTTAGACAAATAACTGGCATATGTTACTGATGTTTCATATATGTTACATATCTTCTTGCTGATGCCTTGTTTTCTGTGCAACAGATGAATAACAATATTGTTGGCAATGTGACAACAGTAATTGTAATTATACCTATCTTTTGTGTAAGCACATCTCAGCTCATGGCCAAAGCTGTTTATGCCATGAATTTGTGTTCACCAACTGTGCATGTAATGTTCAGTTTGAACATCTGAGATTTAGCCAACATGATTAATAATCTTCTAAAACCAAAATTTCTTATGAATTGCACAAATAAAAGACTCGTCTATTTGACATACTTATCAGCCATAGTGGCCGATTGGTTAGAGCGGTTTGCCTGTAACGTGGAGAGTACGGGTTCGGTCCTCATCCGAGGAGTTACTGTGTAGGAACCGTGAGCAAGTCCTTTGCACACGATTGCTCTGCAATATAACTGCAATGGCATGTGTGCACTTCTAAGCTAATTGTAAGAAGGATGCTATCAACTTACCATTGTGTTGTAAACATGGGGTTGCTTCTACTTTAGCCCATATGATTTCACTGGATTCCTTCTGCCGGAAGTGATTATAGTCACTTAAGGCAACCATTGATTGGTGAATTGTGGATTGAATATGGGACCCTAGAAGTAGCTTCCTTGTGGCAGCGCTATATACATGAGCATAATTACAATTACTGTAGAATGGTTTTGCTTGAATTGATATTGACTGAAGTTGCAATATCTTTGTCTCTAGGTTCATTTGTTCGGTTCGTCTGTTGGGGGTTTTCTGGCGCAGAAGTTTGCTGAGTTTTCTATCAAATCGGATCGTGTCAAATCGTTGATTTTGTGCAACACTTTCGTATCTACCGATATCTTTGAGCAGACAATGGCAGCTCCCACGTAAGCCTCATACACATGGAAATGCTTATTCATTGATACAATGATATGAATTCTTAAATAAAGTATCATTCTTTACACATCAGGTAGCATGCCAGTGTTTTATGTGTTCATTCTAAATTCATATAGTGCCTGTTAAAGGTCAATTGTATGATGCTTAGCATGGTCGTGTAGCCTTTTTCTAAAACGACTTTGGATGAACTGAGGATTAGGGTGACCACATGTCCCGAATTGACCAGGACAGTCCCGAAATTGAGAAAAATGTCCCGCATCCCGGGCAGGTCCATACAAGGACAATGAAATGTCTCTGTATGAAGTTTTCTATTAACTAAATATGTAGAATTTGCTATTTCACTCGATGATGCCAAGTAATGTCTTCTCTGTCTAGTCGAATGAACATTTGATATTTAATGTTTCCAACATTGTAAATTATCACTTTGTGAAAAAATAAACGTAATGTGCTTGCTTCAAACTATAAGGTCTATAGTATTTAGATTTATATATTATTGTTCGTTTTTTTTTTAATGAAGATAAATGAAATGCCTAATTTTGGTCTACAGTCTATCAAATATGTTTTAGTGACGCTTTGCATATGCGTAGCAGCCCAAAAGATCCATGCTCCTAATTGAATTTAAGATAGTATATAAAATGACAGAGTTGTAGGGTGGTTCAGAAGAAAAGTTAAATCTGTTGTCTGGTCATTGCTAATTATGCAGATGAGGCTGATGAATATTTATGAGTGCAGCAGATGAAGAAACTGCTGTTTCTTGTAGTTTCTGGATGCTTCCTGCTGTCATTCTGAAGACGATGCTTATGGGTAACCTTGACAAAGGAAACATTGATGCTGAAATCATGGACTCCATCAACTTTGTTGCCTGTTCTGTGAGTTTATTTATAAAAAATTTCACATTGCTATCATAAAAATTAATGTTTCAATTCCTGGCATGTATCAGCTGTTATTAAGTTCTTTTAATATAAACAAATGTTGGAGTTGAAAAATCTTCAGGGAAAGTGAACAACAGAAATGACTAATCTTTGGGGATGTCATCTTAGCTCTCGAATAGATTGGCTTATTATTTTCAATGTATGATCCGTGAGAGTTATATAATTATGTTGCATTATTTTCGAATGGCTAGACTTTTCTGATCGAACAAACGAAAATGTTTTATTGTGACCAAATCCAAGATCATCGAAAGTGTACAGATATATTTAGTTGCTCAGTTGGGTTACAAAGGGAGGCCCAAGCGAATTACCTCCGACTTACAGAGCCACCCACTAACGTATATTGCTAAATAAATAATCAATCTGTGAAGGGTAGACGATAATAAGATTAATCAGATCAGTTGAGTAGTCAATTCAGCAAATAATTTCTCATCTTATTTTTTGAATGATTGCAGAGTTGCAGCACTTTGCCTATCATTTGGGATCTTATTCCAAATCCAAATCTAATGTTGGAGAAGATGCTGCAAATATTGACTGCATTGATGGCATTACAGAATACAATTGAATTATGGAATTTTGCAGTCTTTACATTGTCTGTGTTATTGCCTAAATAGACTAATGATGAAGTGAGCTTTGTGATTGAAGAATGTCCCGTGATTGGATTAGTATTGAATTGATTGCACTTAGATGTTTGTGTTTGATTTTGCAGTTGGACAGTTTGAATCAGAAGGATTTGGCTTCTAGACTGACGCTCAACTGTCGAAAGTGTCGAGTCGATACAGAGAAATTGGTTAATCTTCCAATAACAATCGTTGATGTAAGTATCGGAGATTTAAATAACTATTTGTTAACCCTTTGATCACCAGAGGTGCAAATTTGCGAAAATGAAAAAAATATTCCATGCGCGCCAGAGGTGCAGATATCCGACATTGTAGGTAGGCTTACTGCAAGTTAGGGAACCAGCGTTTATCCTACATAAATAAATGCACCAATCGTTAGAGCGATAAACAGGCTACAAATTTTCCATTGGTCAATTCTACACACGTGAGAAATTTGCGGAGATATTTGAATGAAAAATCGATTTGATTGAGGAAGCTGAGCAAGTTCTCTGCTGATCCAATTTATCTAATGGATTTTGACCAAACTTCAACGTATTTGATGTATTAGTTTGAAAAGTCTGAATATTTTGTAATATTTACTACTATCTTAGATCATTACAGCTACTGTGACCTCAATCTCAGAGGTAATTTTTAGAAACATTGAGACAACCAATTTTAGTTATCTGACTAGTACACACTCAGGATTACATGATCTAATGGTAATTCAACCTGCAAGGCACCCATCTATCCTACTGCTCATTTAACAGTCATCCTAGGGAATGGAAGGCTGATTCACCCTTATGAGTGGATATTGAACTTTTAATCTTTATGCCAGCATCTTAACCATTTAGTCATGTCCCAAATCATTTATATTTTTTTGGTCCATGTTGGATAAAATTTTATCATCTTTACAGTCTCTTGTGATGATAGGATATGCATGTCTATAATTGTTTTTATTGTTTGTCTATTGAACTTTTATATATGTGAGAGATGCTTTCGAATTTCATCCTGACTACAGCTGAAACTACCACAGATGCCTTGGGTGTTACAGTAATGCTGCTATTGCTAGATATTAGACTTTATGAATGTCAAATGCACAAGGGCATCTGGTAAAAGCCCAAGAGGAGGAGAGGAAGAGAAAAATTACAGAGGTAAATCAGTGGAGATCCTGGAAATGGCCTGAATTTGAAATAAGTGTTGGAAGAGATGAGTGTTAAGTTTTTGACCTGAGGACCAACACTTTTTGACTCAACATCAGCACCATATGCAAACAGATACAGCTCATATGACAATATTGCTATTGCTATTTTTATTCATATGGTTCCATATGTTTGAACATACGAAACTCATGTTGAAAATATGTCACATGTACTGTTAAATGCAGGCCCGTAACAGGCATCGGGAGGCCCAGGTACCCGAATGACGGGGTGTCATGCGAACAGTTAAAATCATGCCTGAAACATGACCAAATAAACATAGGGAATAATTGAGACACATTACTGTATAGTCATGGGGTTACAGCTTAACACTTTGACATCAGGACCGTTTCTTACAACACACAACAGCCCTGGGCACTATAAAACAGCCATTTTCAATGTGGATAATATAAATTTGGACATAACGTCACATGTACAGACTTTAAGTAGAATGAACTTAACAAATGACCGAGGACGATGAAGGTCATTTATTCGTACCAATCACATAGATACGTGCAACTTTTAATTAGATCCAAGCACATATGAGAATCATTTGAGTATTCATTTATATTCAGTGATTGATGGATGAGTAGGCAAGTACCCTGCTCCATACCAGTCACATTTTAAGAAACTTTGAACATCTCTAATTAGATGGAGTTGCTTTGAGCTGATGCGAGTCATCTGCTGTGTATGCACTATATATGTGATCTGGTGACCTCATTTGTTTTGGATAGGTGAATGATGAATGTGCCATATCAGAGTGTGTCAAGGAGGATCTGTACAAATGCTATCCAAACGCACGAAGAGCCCACCTCAAGGCAGGTGGAAATTTCCCTTACCTGAGCCGAGCTGCAGAAATCAATGTCTACTTACAGGTAGTCGCGCTTACCTGCTGTGAATTCCTCTGCTGTCATTTTAACCAGTTAGCTAAGCATACTAATGCATTATGGTTCCAATTGATTTGAGGAGTTGAATCCAAGCCTATACCAAAGACTGTTACTTGAAATTCTTTAAGTTTTTTTAATTTGATATTGCCTTCTTCCAACATCTTTTGCACAGAAGTGCACATGCCTCGACGGCACAATTGCAGTTGTACGGCAGAGCAATTGTGTGCGAAGGACTCACTCAAGGTCCCTACACAGTGACTCCTCGGATGAGAGTCGAACTCGCTCACTCAGCGCACACGTGAGTGTTACTGGCCGACTGCTCTAACCGATCAGCCACCGTGCCGCGCTGGTTAGGTATCTCGAGTAAGTCCTTCAGTTACGCAGTCAGTGCCCTTGAATTTTACCTTGAGCTTCAATATACCAGATTAAATTCAGAAACAGCATTAGTGCATCGTAGTGTCTTTTTAAGGTTCATCAAAGGCCACATATAAAGAACTATGGAAATGCAAACATACCAGTACCTCCTCATTGAGTGCAGGGTTTAAGGAGACTATTTAATTTTTTTTAGAACGTATTTGATTAGTTTTGATGAAATGAAGCAGACTCGTTGATCGCTACTGCCTATCAATATATTGTATATTGACAAAGGCTTTACTTGCCAATTGTCAATTTTTGGAAGGTAAAAGGGACCCAGTTACTGCTACCATATATTGAATTTCCATTTTTTTGATGACCAAGACCCTATTTACTGTATTGACCGGTCTACAGAACATTTAAACAAGACAGAATCGGATGATGCATATGCTAGTGGGACCCAAATTGACTGACTAATATGGCAAGTAAATAATAACATAAAACGCTATTGAGCTGCTGGTGTATAAGCAGTTAACAGTTAGCATTATGTGCAGATAAAAGATCTAAGCTTATTCAGGATTTTCCAAAAAACATGTAGTGATAATATTTTTATATTTATTTACTTTTTATTAATTGTTGATTAATTGCATGTGTTATAAATGCTTAGTCTGATCCACACGATGAGAGGGGTCATTAGCTATAGCAGACTTAAACCCACAATTTCTGGATTTACAAACCCAGTGGACTACCAGAGAGAATCAATCATTCGGAATTTATATAGCTCCCTTCAAAGATCTCTACTCAGCGACTCTCCCGACTGACAATCATTGTGCATTGTATTGTCCCAAACAGAGCAAACTTCATCTTCTTTCAGATACATCTACGTGAGTTTAACGACACACCGTACAGTGCAATGGAGCCAGAGATGGAGGAGACGGACGTCGATGCTGTTCCTTTATCTTCATCATCTCCACGTGACAATGACCATTGATGATCCTCTGATCAGTGGGCTTCAGGTCATCATCATCATCATCCCGTGCTTCACGTTGATATCATGTTTCTGTTGCCTGCCTTTTGCCGTGGTTCAATTTTGCCTGCATCTGATATGAGTGACTTTTTATTTCATCAATTCTAATATTTTTGTATTACTATTATTATTATTCTTATTATTAATATCAGTTTTTTTAACCCCAGCAAGTGCAATCTCTCAGGTGACGAAGAATTGTCTGGGGACTTATTGCATTTGGAATGGCTATGTCTCTTTCGCAGGGAGGAGATACTGTTGAAAGCAGCATAGTTGAAACGCCGAATTATTAGCCTCAGAAGTCAACAGTTGGCTTGTTTCTAATACAGCATATTTCACATAGACTGTGTTCCAGGATGAATGTTTAATCAGTATAATAATTATTTTTATTAGTATTTTCAACTCAAAGGAAGAAATCCAGAGGATGTGAAACAACTCTAGATTGCGAGAAAGGGATAATTGGTCTTTGTGTAGGTCTGGCTTTCTCAAACATGTCCTGAAGGTAGGTATAATCCCTTAAGAACAAGAAATTATGGTAGAGGGAATCTGGAGGATCGAGCATCATCCTTTGTGAGACCAAAGTGCAGTATTTCGTTTTATGTACGTGAAAAGGAATTAGTTTGTTATATTGAATATTTTTCTTAATTTTTTACATCAGATCCATGCAAATAAAAAATTATCAGGATATACAGAAATCCACTCTGAGACTGCAAGAGCTTCTTAAGAATAGATGGAGCAAAGGTGCCTTTGAATGACATTAATTATTGCTGTACTATAAATGCTTTTAATATTATTCTATTGTGTTTACAATATATGGAGTGCCTTTGATAATCACATCATCACCGTATTTATTTCTTTATGTTGAGTTTTGTGTATGCACATTTTCTGAGATTATATCAAAGCCACCATTCCTTTGTAAATGTGGTGCTTTCCACTATTCTAAGAAGTCATGTTAGGCTGCTTTATGTAAGGTGTAATCTTTTCTAGTTATTGGTCAACTGCTATATATTTTTCATACTGTTGGATGCTGTGTAACTGCATGTTACTGCTTTTGCTTCAGTAAATGTCTAGTTGTGAACATGTAAGTGACTGTTTGTGGCTTTCGAAGCAATGTGTGTTTCTTTATTTGCCATTAACCATTGTATATACAGTATGTCTGTCTATATTTTTTTGCATTAGTACCTTTTTTTCTTCTTTTTTTTATGTACCCGTAGTGCGTTTGCAGACGGTATTAAAGAGGATACTTACTTACTTGCTTACATACTTACTTACTTGCTTACTTACCGTATACACTCGACTATAAGTCGATTCAAGTATAAGTCGAAGTGCAATTTTTGGACAAAAATATCATCCAAAATTGACGGCTCGAATATAAGTTGAATCCATAAAATCAAAAACAAGTGATAGATCGAGAGGTACAGCTTGATATCTGCTCTCTTTCGCCTGATTTCTCCGCGAACTATATATTTTACTATGGGCAGATCAATATTAACGCATGAGCCGTCATAAATCAAGGGGTAAAGCCTGTATCTACTGTCTTTCGGCAGAGAAGTTCGGCGGATTTCTCTGCAAAATATATTTTACTATTTGCAGATCAATATTAATCATGCGGACGTCATAAATCATATATATAGATATATAGTTTGATATCTGCTGTTGAATGTTGAATATTTGGTCCAATAATCTCCCATTATTTTTTCTCTCAAGTATAAGTTGAAAGACCTATTTCGCTCTCATGAAATAGTCTTAAATTTCTCGACTTATAGTCGAGTATATACAGTACATTCATAGAGCCAGAGCGGGCACTCGATGTGGCATTCGGTGTAACGTGTACTGTTGCTCTGTGTCTAGGGTGGACTGAGCGAACCTGATAGTCAGGATTTGTTTGCATAGTTTTCATTTTGCTCAGTAATTTAGATAGCTTCGTGACAGAATTCTTTGAAACCTTTCACCATTTCAGTTGTACATTGAGACATATTATTTTGTTCTGAGAGTTTTTCTGCCGATGATTAAACTAGCTATTATGAATTTCGTTTTAAACGTGTGGAACCTGAGACTTTTTGGACACAGAATCAAGCCAAGTACAGAGGTTTGAAGTATTTCGTTTGTGTTGACCATTTCCTGCTCTTAATTATTTTTTTAGAAATATTAAATGACGTTGTGCGCTTCTGGTGGTCAGTCTTTCACTGGGAAAACTACCCTTTGCTTACTATTCATTCTCAGGTCAACTGTACATAATAGTAATTGTGGCTTATTGACTTTAAACTTGTCAATATCTTCAGGGCATTTCATGCAGGAAGTGTCTCTACATAGTCTGGCCTGTAGCAGGAGGGGCTCGTTGGCTCTAATAGTTTAGTACACTTCATGCAACTTTACTGAAGAGATGAAGATTATATACAGTGGCCTTATTAAGCCTCATTGAACACCTTTGTAAGATTCATATTTATATTTGTGTGCATATATATATATATATATGTATATATATATATATATGTATATATATATATACTGTGTGGACAAATTAATACAACATTGTCACTTGACAATGATTGTATATATAACATGTTAAAAGGGATGATGACAAAAAAAGTTAAAACACTTCTTTGGATATTTTGGAAGCTAAATTGACGGTTGCAGTACTGTGCTTTGTGAGGTACTAAAATTGCATTATGTTGAGTATCCTGCATCAATAAAGATATTTAGCATTGTAGTTCTTGTATGGAATGTTGGCCAGTATTGCTTGTTAAGTTGATTGCTTTGTGTTAAGCAGAATGGCTTAATGAACTGAGAACATGTTAACGAGTTCACACTGTTTATGTGCATGCACAGAGCCTCCCATTTGAAAATAAGAGGCAGTTTGAATATTAATTGCACTGGATTGAGTAGGCGAGTGATGCGCGGTCAATCTCGGGAGCTATTATGTACAACTTGTTTTGTGTGTGTATTCGAATAGCTGCATTTAGTACTAATCTAGTAGGCCTATCGCAATTCAGTCAGCAATCATTAGGTCTTGGAAATTAGTAAAGGAAAGTGAATCAGGTAAATAATATAATGGTCTAGGTTTTGGAGTCTAAAGTCTAACTCATTGCACATTGTCGGCTAGGCGAGCAATTTGCCGCTCGACCAGGCTTTTGCTAGGCTAGCAGCAATGGAGACTGATCGATCGCTCATCTGAATTGGGATGCACTGTATACAGTTTTGCTTGTATTCATATCTATATATGTATGTATTTAAATGTCCAGGTAACTTACTCACCAGCTGCACTAGATTATGCGATATTGTAGGATTGGAGGTAACAACTTCTGTTGAAAATAGAACATCTGTTTGAAGAATATTGGTTTTCAATTGCTGTGTAAGGAGAGATGTGATCAGCTACCCTGAATAAAACCGTTTGATCATGAATGCAATTTATGTGATTTATGTAGATACTGACTTTGCATTTGTGTTTGATGTGTTCCGGTTATGATTCTCTTCATTGCTGTAGTTGACTTTGATTTTGTAGAATGTAATTATGTTATGTAAAGGATTTACATAGCTTCTATTCAAAACTTCTTGTTTCTTGATGTTTATACAGTGCTTGAAGAACCTTTGAGATGATCTTGAGAGCCATTTTGCATGATGTTTAAAGGTTCTGTGTGAATTACCAGATCTGCACTTTTACACTGTTATAAATGTTCAGATTGAAGATTTTCCGATACATCTAGATTGGTGTGGAGTTTTGAATTCCATTACTTTTTGTCTTTGAGATATTCGATAGTGAGGAACTATGAGCTGTGCGGTGTACCAAGAATTTGACTGAGAATTGAACTATAAAAATTTATGACCACAGTTTGAGGTGATACCTTATGGGTTAATTTAAGTACTTCTGGAGCCCGGAATTCTAATACTAGTTGCTTGTTTATATAGCACTACTTAGGGAGAAATGCATTACATGTATTACACAGCTTTTGAATATAAAAAAATGTTTTCCATGCATTCATCTAAAGAATGTAAGAAAGTCCAAGCAGCTCATGGTTTCCTCGTTAGCAGAATTGGGGGTTATTACTGACTGGTCAATTTCTTTAATGCATCAACTTAACTTATGGTTGTAATTTTTATATACTAAACTTGCAGTATGAATATGTAGATAGAATAGTATGTACAGGCGTTATTGTACTGCAGTGGTTCATGGATATAAATTGCCCATACATTGTACTACGTTAATTCATGATGACAATTCGTGTTGCGTGCATTCCTTGTTTTTTCGGTATGTCAAATAAATGTTGGAGCTTCTTTTCAGTCAAGGTGATGAACTCTTTGCTGAAAATTTCTGTAGAGAGTTAATCACTCTAGTTTCTAATAATTTTAGTTATAAAATGATTAAAACTGAAATTTTAATTAAAATCTTTATTAAAATGGTAGCCATGAAGTTCCGTTTTGTATATGAGATTTTGGTGACTGACCGTTTTGTGCCTTGAGTTCATGGTTTAGTTTGTTGTTTTGCGCTTTGAGTTCGACAGAATCGTGTGGTTAATTGATGACATTCTTCTTGCAAAGGCTACACAGGAAACTCCTTTTCTATGATGCCTGTGAGAACTAAGTCAATCAATGTATTCTCACAAGTTAGTTTTTTGGTGTAGGTTTCCAAAGGTGAATGAAAGTTTGAATTTATGTTCCTGACCTTGTGTAGCGGGAGGTTTAGATGTAGGCTATGTAAATTTGTATGTGTGGGAACATGTTTGAATTGCCAAATAAACTTGAATTGAATTGAATCTATGTTGTAAGTTCTGAGAGCATCACAAGGTACTGAGGTATGGTTAATGGATGTCCAATGCAGTGGTTTTTAAGGTAGCGACCTGCACTATCTTTATGTTGTTCTCAGATGACTAATGGCAAGCGCAAAATTGCAACCTTAGGTAGGTATGTATGTGAATGCCTATATATTATGGGAGTTGGGTTTCATGGGGTTTTGCTGCTGAGGTTGCTAAACTTAACTAAAATAATTGCTTTTACAATTTACATTATCATGAGGTGATTAGCAGTTCCAACATTGTGATGTAGCTGCATTTAAAGTTATGCTTTGATTTTGTACGACATACCTTGCCAAGGATTTCTGGTACTTTCATTCTAAACTTCTTGTATCTTGAGGTTTGCATGGTGCATTAGGAACCTTGGAGATGATCTTGGGATGTATTTAAGGCTATTACACTTACGTATGGTTTCAACCGACATCTGAGAAATTACTGGATTCTTGTCTTACTTTCAATAAAGTCTCCCGAAATAAGATACATCAAAGTAGGAGACATTTGTGAAAAAGTGTTTAAGAGATTAATTAGTCTGATGCCATGTTTACTTTACAATTAAATTGTTTAAATATTTCTTGTTTTATTTTATTGCTCTTTGTTCCATTAGGAAATAATTTCTTAAAAAATTATATAAACTACATACATGCATGTATTGATGCTATTCGTGTGAGTCTGAAGTTTAAGGTGTCAAATTTGAAGAATTGTTACACCCAAGAGTTGTCAAAATTTGTTGATTAAGATAGGCAAAGCACGCTTCGTTAGCCACATGTCTAGTTGGTTGGTTTATACAATACATGTAATATGTTTTATGGCACCTATGTATGTAGCAATGTAGGATGAAGCCTAGCAAAAGTTAATTCCAATTGCAAGGGAACAGCATGGTTAACAATGTGCAATAGTATTAATTCCATGATTTAATATGCTGATAACAAAATATCATGAAGCAGTCATGTAGGTTTATGTAGCTAGTCTTTGAGACATATGCACTCTAAATCCAGATGTCCGGAGTATTCCAGACATAACAGAGACGCAACACTATTGAAGAAATGTGAAGATAATAGTTGGGTGTATCATTCCCGCTCAGATGAACAGATTTTCAATAGGTATTCATGAAACAATAGACTGCAAAAATTTACTAAAGTGAGCTTTGAATGTATAACTAAGTTGGAAAATTGAATTTGCTGCACAGTCAATGAAAGAATCTAATGGTTTTGTATTAATTGCTGTAAAAATATGCAAAACATGTTTGTCAATGCAAGATCTACGCATTAATTTTTAATTATATAATGTGTAATTTATGATTTTGTTTCTTCAGATGGCTATTTATTTCTGTGTGAAGCAATGGGCAGATTGACAATTTTGGATGCTTTAGACTTTTGGATCATAAAATAATCAAAGCCACTACCAATGCTAACTTGTTTTATACCTCCCCATCCCGGTGGGGTCTAACCCTAGTCTCTGATTTATAAAGAGTGCCTGGAAAAACTCCTGAGCCAAATGCCTATAGGTTAGGTATACTTAGAGTCTTAGACTAATCCTTCCCAACATTCTCTGAACTTGCAAATATAGTGGATGCCAAACTCCTTTTCTCCATTTTATACAACCCCAAGCATGTTCTTCACCAACTTCTACCTCAACTCCTCCCCACTCAATCCACCAATTAAGACCTAGAGCACACAACCATGTTCTCCCACCCAAGGATGATGCTCATTCATCTCAAGATCATTATGCAATAACATTTACTAGTTTGTTATTAATTCTGGCTAATGTAATGTAATGTAAATCTTCTGATCTTCAAGATCATTATGAAATAGCATTTACTAGTATGTTATTAATTCTAGCTAATGTAATGAAATGTAAATCTTCTCAAATATCTCAGCGCCCACAAAAGCCACGTCGGGAAGACCACCTTATTTACCGGCGCTACTATTATTGAGCAATATCAGTATTATTAATCAATATCAACGATGTAAGCATTTCTGCGTTATCATCAGACTGTGTTATTCTAAATAAACGAATATCGAATGTAATGAAATTTGCCAATTTATTTGACTTTCTTACTTGCATGAAGTAACTTCAGATCTAAACTTAATGATGTTTGTCTATGTTTGGTTGCAATCGTACTTCATCAGCGGTCTTTATAATTTGACGATAGTTATTTGCTTTTGAAAGATGAGAGTTCTCTGTCCACAAAGAAAAATAAAATCTAGTATTAAGCGGAGAAAATCAAGCATGAAAGTTCGCAACGATGTTGTTAAACTTGTAAGTTGATCGCTGGGCGATAAGGTACTTTAGTTCTAACCGAAACACGATCGTCGAAAATGAGCCGAGTCTCATTTACCGCAGACAATAATTATTTTTCTACCAAGCGTTCAAAATTCCAAAAGCTAGTCTGGACTATTTTGACAGTCTCCTTGGCAAAATTGGAGTATCGGGGTGTATATATCGGTTTCTAATTACATGTGAGACACGTTACATTGGCTCCCTGTCTTTCAGTGCATTCACTTCAGATTATGTTCATTTGTATGGAGCTGTCTATTGGTTTGGGCTCCAGTCTACTTATATCCCTAATTGTGTTCATGTCACAGCATGTCCAGGTCGCGTATTCGTAGACTGCACAGTACCAGAACTCCTATGCTTTCTCGACCAATCATATGCGAGTTATAAATAGCTAGCTTGACCTAGTTTTGACGTACTAATCTGTGCTGTGTATCTCTTGCTTTATGTACGAGTGATCTCAGTATGTATATCCATTGTCCATATCTTCAACAAGACTGAGCAGATTCTTTGAAGAAATGAATTTTTCCAGTATTGTAGGCCTAGGCCAATGTAATTTTATGTGTGAATGATAACTGTAGGCTAAGTCAAGAACTTTTGACAACACCTATTAATGATCAAAGTGTCAATCAGCAACTTGGTGCTAATTAGTGGACATGCAATATATATGGGACATTTGAGTAGTTAAACCAAAGTAGAAATGGAATAATTATGGCATTGTGATCCTTCGAATTTCACTGAAAGGCCAGAATAGGCGTTTTCTTTGGGAGGATAACAATTACCATTGACAGGACACTGCTCCACAACTCAAGTGGTTCACGTGTTAAGTCGGAGAAAATAGGACTACATGCCCTACAACCAATATAAGCTTTCTATTATTTTTTAGATAACGATAATTTTTGAATAAAGCGACTTTAATTTATGGATTTTAGCATGACAGGTGAGTAGGCATTTCGTCGTATTTGTCGTAAACATACATGAAGGACTTAGGTTTTACCAAATTGCATCACGCGACTTACCCCGCCAAAACTGGATTGCCCTAAATAGGTCATGCTAGGTAATTATAGCATAGGATTTCTGGCACTGTGCGGTCTACGAATACGCGTCCGGGTCGCCAATCTTTACGTTCAGCCTCTCAACATAATCTCTTTGTACCTTTTGCTCGTGCAACCATGACACAATCCAGGGCTTTCACCATTGCTGGCCCCACAGTGTGGAGTGGCTTCTCTCAGTGGTCATCCACTCCCTTCCTAGGGTACCCTCTGATACATTTCATCGATACCTCGAGACTTGTACGTTTTGCTCGGGCCTGGATCGGGAGCACCTCTGATTAGTCGTCTTCAAGGGGCACTATATTAAATTGATATAAATTCTGATCTGGGCCTACCTCCATACTGCACTAAGGCTGGTACTTAGTAATGTTGAATTCTTCTCCAAAACTCTTGTCTCAGTATTCTTGTTTGACGATTTGATCTAAACTCTTGTCTCAGTTGTCCTTCCTTGATCATTTGGTTTGCTGCAAAAGCTTGGCATTGGGACTTGTTGAATGGCTCACAGAGCTCTTCCCTTGATCCTAATCTTCTGGCGCACAAGCAAAATGCCCAGAGAAATGCGATCTACTCACGTGATCTGAATATCCCGACTATATTCAGATTCTCTACTCTCGCTTGTCAAATGGTATCTAGTCTATTCTTTGAACTACTCTGGTCCTTATAAAAAATACTGACTGTAGCAACTCTAGAAATATATAGGAGCAAACTGTTCAAAAATATAATAATCTGGGTATTAAACTGTTAAAATGTTTCAACTGTTCTGTTTAGTTATGGTTGGATTACCTTCTGTTTCTGAAGCGGTTGTCGATGGAGGCTCGAATCAAAGCCAGGGAAGCCAAATCTGCTCACTTGGAGAGAGAACACGTTGAGTCAGTACGTAAGGTCGGTTCAAGCAAAAGCATTGTTACAGTATTTTTAGATAGACTGGCACACGGAAACTCGTTTTCTGACTAGATGCTGCATTCAAATTATATTAATTTATTAATCCTAATTGTACTTTGAAATAGTATATGTTCCGGAAAACTACTCAGAAGTAGTTCCAACATAAAAACCCAGACCATCATCAATAAGAATGACAAATCAATCAATTAGAATTTGTGCCCCTTTGAGATTCCGACCGAGAGGCACTTCTGGCCCAGGCCAAGTGGAAGAACGTATTCTTAAGCTGTAGATAGAACGAAGTGCCAGTGAAGTTATGGAAATGGCATATTACCAAAGAGTTCCATGTCATAGGATAAGCCACAGAAAATGATAGGTGATACATTGTAGTAGTGCAGGCACATGGGACTACAAAGTCGCCTTGAACATAGAGGCACATTGCTCGACAGCCAGCACTAGATGACAGTGCGGCAGAGTTTTAATGCTTTTATTTAAACTTGGCCACAGAAGATTTGGGCAAAAGGTGATTAGTTCACAAGGGACGGAATTTACTAGTTTCTTTAATTAACTTAAGTTATGAAATTTTGTCTACTGTAGTTAGTTTTATAATTCAAAAGAGAAAATAAATCAGGTGCAGATTATGACATGTAAATCTATGACATGCAAAGCTGTGGTCTTCATAAAGTTATGTTGTTAATTTGCTGTTTGTAACCTTCAACCTTTCCTTCTTCTTTGTTAAGATTACCAAAACTCAAAATACAACACTTTCTCTTCTTTTCAACTTTTTCTTAGATGTACAACATATATACATCGACCATATAACTAGTACAAAATGAAACGACAAGTGTCGTCTGTGTTCTTCGACAGATAGGGTAGCAACTAAACTTATCACAAGCAAACCCAAACTCTTCAATACATTATGTCAACAATCCTCTTTCGCACCCTGACAGCCCTTCACAAGCAATCTAATTAAGCTTCATTAACAAACATAGGCTGACACTATTTCAAATCAATGCTAAGATTCCCATGTACCCTACTTAGCAACAGTATTGATATTGTTTTGATCTCAGAAGATTTTAATTCTAATGTGATGCTACATTGAATTGTGCCACTACATATTTTGTTTTTAATTTTCTTCCAGATGGTCCTCAAGAGTTGCAAGGGGTAGAAGTCATTTAACAGCGAATTTTGGACAGTTTCCTATTGACTCTGACAGTTTTTTTGTTTGTCCTTTGGTTTTATGCAAAAATTTCTCCACTTTGGTGCAGGTCACCCTTATTTCTGCTTTTTCTTGATATGGTGTCGATCGATCTATTCTCGTTTAAACTGTTTGATATTCGAAATTTCAAAATGTCATTAATCAAGAAATGTATAGATTTCAGTGTTCTTTCAGAGTCAAACATTCAGTGCATGCATTTCTAAACTTTGATGAATTATCTTGTTTGTCTATTATATAGTGCAGGGAGCCACAAAACTTCTGTGTTATTATTATGATTACTATTACAGCAGTTTTATCTAGCGCCCCTTCAAGGTCTTCTACTCAGAAGCGCTCCCAGCCCAACCATGGTCAAACATGACAGTCTTAAGGCCAGAGAAAGACATAGCAGATTGGCCTATTGGTGTGAGGTGCAATGTTACTGGAAGGCCATTCCAGGTCTCTGGACCAGCCAGTGAAAAATCAGTTAGCAGTCCTCGCACGGGGAACAAGCAACTCTACCTGGGCCGCAGAACGCAACAAACCACGGTGTCCAACAGTGGCAGTGGGGCAGCAAAGTTCAATCAGATAGAGGGGCGCCAGGCCTTCAATGCAGCACCATACCAGTGCAGAGACACGGTAGGCAATGCGCTGTGGGTAAGGGAGCCAGTGCAGAACATCACGCATGTACCCAGAGACTCAGTCAAACCTAGGGATGCGGCCCACCAGTCGGGTGGCCGAGCGCAAGACCCTGTCAAGGCATTTAAGCCGACACACTGGGAGCCAATTATATATGTCGCTGCAGTGTCTAGGCGGGAGACTACAAAGGAATGGACAAGCATAGAAGCAGCGTCTTGGGAGAGGGATACCACCCTAAGTTGCCAAAGCTGGTAGTAACAGCTATGACAGAGTTGACTGATAAGCTGGACAAAGGTAAGCTCCTGGTCCAAGATCACCCCCAGGTCTCTGACCGAGGACGAGAAGGTTAGGTGCGGATACCTCAAAGCGAGGGGCCCAGTATCTATTTTTGCGGGTGCCAAGCCATATGAGTTGTGTCTTGCTCGGGTTAAGTTGTAGGCGATTTGACGACATCCAAGCCTGGAGGTTCTCAGTGGCTATTAGCATCATCATGTGATGATTTATAGAGCACAAATTGGCATAACTAAATGCACTGCACATGATCAAATAAATTTACTTTAGGTCGTTATGTAACAGTATATAAGGGCACAGTGGGACACTGTTTCAGGAGGATGAACCTAACACACAATAGGCATGATCAACTTCAGTCGAAGTGCGAAGGTGTGACACCTGCATTAGATATCCAGGTGATTCACTGCATTCCAATGAAATCAATGCTTGGATGGACATTTTTTTGAACGATGGTAACATCTAGTTCGGTTAAGATAGAAAGTCCACTATGTTAATGGCATGTATACAGATGAGAAGGCTGCTACTACGTGTACTTCTGGTTAATGTTCATTTAGGCAGATGGCAACATGTAAGGGAAGAACTCCCTGCCTGTGCTGGTTCAGCTGTTCTAGAATGACAGTTTTCTGTTTTGCTCTTTCCAACTCAATAAATGGGCTGACGCCTTAATATAACCACTTGTTTTTGTCTAATTTACTTTATCGTCTTATATCGATTGCTCGAGCCGTCACCAGAACACCCAAGCATCATCACATCGCCCCAATCCTCAAATCACTTCACTGGCTAAAAATCCCAGACCGCATTCACTTCAAAATCTTATCATTAACTTACAACTCCATACAATATTTACAGCCGAAATATCTTCGCGAACTCTTCACCATCCAGCCAGCCCGATCTACCCGATCATCCTTTAAAGTGGCGCTTTAGAAATTTGGATATTACGATTACGATCAACATCTTTGGTTTCTATCATTAGTAAATTTCCAAGGTGCAGACACTTATTCATTACTTATCTTTTGTTGGCAATCTTAAATGCAAGAGCAAGTAACTAAGAACGTTATGATAGAAACGCTTTGTTTTTCAAGCGCTAAAATTGCGCTATAAAAATTTCTGACGCCATTTTAAAATCGTAATTTTTGAATGGCCCATGGCAATGAGGCAACGAGGTTATTAGACGTTTTACTGGTCGTCTGTGCTGGAGTGCGTCGGAGCCGAAAGGTTTTCGTTTTCCCGAGGAAATATTTTGTGTCTTGTTTAAAAAGAATATTTCTTTTTCGATTTTAAGAGGTAGGTATTATATATTCAATCAAGCCGTTGTTAAAAAAGATTTATTTTATAAAGTATTTAGCGGTTCTGCGGTTGAAACGGTGGGCGCTCACCGTTCGCGCTATTCTCAATCAATTTACCTGTATAGCCTATCATCATACAGCCAATGGAAAACGCCGTAGGCACGCACAAAGACGATTTGAAAAATCCATACGATGATATTTATAGTTTGATCATCGAGGTTGGCTGATGCACGGAGTATGACTTTAATTTAAAAGAAGAATCAATTATAGAGATATATTTGGAGTGCTGTAGGCCTGTAATACTTTTTAGATGTATGAGAAAATAATGTGACTGGTTTTTAGACCATGCAGAAGAAGCCACTACTACCCTGTAGGCCTACTATTGTTTGTATTACAGGCGGATTCAATTTACAAGTGCATGTGTTAATCTATGCACCTCATGAAGTTCAATATGAGCTGAACGGAATTGATCTCAATCACATATTGACTCTCTCCGTGCTTATAAAAGCTGCTCTTTTCAGCCTTCTAATGTTGTTCATGATCTTGGAGTTCTTCTTGATATTTGACTTTATAGGCCTATGTCTAATCATATTGTTAAATCTCGTTTTTTTCATCTCCAGCTAATATGTGAAATCAAGTGCTGCTTTAATGAGCATTGCCTTCTTGTCTTAATCCATTCACTTGTGTAATCCTTGATTGACTACTATAATTCTATACTCTTATCATCTGCCAAAATCCACCCTTTTGCTGCTCACCTTTGTTATCCACATTGCAGCTCGTGTATTCAAAAATCTTGCTCTTAAAGATCACATCGCTCTTGCCCTATGACCACTGTACTGGACCCCATCCAGGCTTGAGATCTTTTACAACCTGTTTTCTTATATTACAGTAATGTCAGGTTGTGCTCCTCCTTACTTATCATCTTTAGTTATAGGCTACTATATACTTGCTCTTCTCAAGTCATGACATGTGCTGTGGTCAATAGGAGACAATTTGGAAACAGATTGTTTGAATTAGCTGGTCCAGCAGAATGGAACTCTTTATCAGAAACCATCCAAAGATCCTCCTCTATTAATATTTAAAAATTTACTCAGAAGTCATCTCTTCTCTAAGTACTATGAGTATTCACTTGGTAATATGGCTTCCTTTGGGCAAAACTTTGTTTTAACCCATGTTTAACATGCAACTTGTATTGTATGTTAAAGCAAGGATCTCTGTGTACAATGGAGTGAGGCTAACCAGAGTAATCAACAGCCTGCAAAATGTAGAAAAATAGGCAAACTTTTTAAATTTTCTTGTACTTCATAGCACCAGTGAGAGCAGATAATTAAGAGTATCCTCTGTGAATGATCTCTGTTCAGATACAGTTAAGGCATAACCGAAAATTGCCTCAGACATTCACCTCAGCAAATATTACACCTGCAAATAGCTAAAAATAACATTTTTTGGTAAAATACATCTTCCTTGCTAAAATAATTTTTTCTCATCAAGTAAATTCGGGACTTACGGAATTATTTATAAGTTATTGATTATTTAAACAAGAACTTAACATTCCAATGAATTTTCTTTTAAATAATGATGTTAATTTATATATTTTAATTTCTTTTGGTTGCATTACCCAGGTGGTAACCAAGTGTGTAGCCTAATTTTCCCGCTTGAATTGGCTCCACCCACTTTCCCGTAAACATTAGAGAGTAAAAAGATCGTTGATGTCGTATTTCAAATTTTATAACAAGGTTATTAAAGCCCTTAAATAAGAAATATATAGTTATAGCTAAAATAACATTATATGCAACGATACGCTATATGAAGGATATTGCCATAGACTCTACATTGACTATAGATAGTTCTCTGTAGCTGTGCACCTGGCAGGTTAGCTACGCTTTGCCTACGGATGGTACTCGCTGTCGCTGGCGAGATTTGCTGCTACTATTCGGTTCGTACCCAGATCCGGCAAATAGATAGTCCAAATACTCAGATTCGGTACTCGGTGGAAATTGTCTACTCGGTTATGCCCTAGATACAGTCATGTTGGTAACAGTACATTTTGTACATCATAATCTGCTTTATTTTACTGAAAATTACCACTAATTACTTTACATTTCCATGTTATATATCTAAATCTAAATATCTATATATCTAAATGAGCAATTTGTTTCTGATTTAAGGTATTTGTTCATAAACCTAATTTACAACAGCCTCTTAAAGAATATTAGGGCTTCTGAAGCACTTAAGTAGTTGGCCAAATGACTGTTTTCAAGCTTACCGTCCAAGCCTATTGTAAAGAAGTCCATAGTAAAATTATAAATTTTCGTACAGAGGGTTCATTAATGGAAATTTCTTAAAATTAATCCGGTAGAAATGATAAACAATGAATCAAATACCATTAAGTTAAAATACAAGGTTTGGGAAGAATGTGATTAACAGTGTGCAGTGGGGATTGAATGACCTGCGGAAGCAAAATATGTAGGCCCTGCTTGGGAAATACATCTCTGTGAGAGCATCACCAGTATGACCATTATCTACAAGTGGTTTGCAATGGTCTATTGATTGGCTTGCTGGACTGTGAATTAGGAGGATGGTGTTCAAATTGTTATACATGGAACTTCTGCCAATCATTCATTCACTCATTCTGAGCATTTATATAGCTCCTTATCAGCCTACTTGGGTGCGCCAGCCACTACTAAAGACAAATGACATGAGCAACTTGTAAAACCCTGCCGGTTGGAGCACAAGTAAAGAACAAAAGAACAGAGTTCAAGTAAGTGAAAGATCATTCCAGATGGAAGAGCCCACAGCAGGATGTTGCATCTTCTGGCACTCATCTATCACATAGCACTGGGGAAACAATATGCCGAGATAATTAAGGGACAATTGGTTTGTTTCTAAATAATAATAATAATAACTCCGATTTATGAGGCGCCGTAAACGCAGCCCTTACCACTACAAGGGCGCCATACACATGGAGATCGGTCTTCACAGATGTTCTGAGTCGCAGACCGGGTGGAGGAGTGAGTCCTGAAGATGAAACCTCGCAAATACCTGGGAACTAATATGAAGACTATATAGTGTGAAAAGATCTGCTAGTTTGGTTGAAAGAGCCCATTGAGATGGTCTCAAATGCATTGTTAAGAGACTACAAATGGATTTTCTTGATTATGTGCATTACGACTGTCATTGATAAATGTTTTGTGTGCATGGAAATTCCATATTGAACTCTCAAGTGCTGTTGCCACTGAACTGTTTCATAATTAATTACATGCAACAGAATCAAACACTGTCTGTCTTATCACAAGTGGACAGACACTGCACATTGGGCGTGTCAGCGGTTCAGAGCACAATGGATTAAAAAAAAGGGAAGTCTCAACAACAATGCCTTCTTGCATAGTGGCATGTCTATAAATGAGGCCCATGATGGACTGATGCCCTCAAGGTTTTACTTGTGAGATTGAGGTGCAGACTTGAGTGACTGACTGGTGCCATTAGGGGGTCAAATATGTGGTTGAGATTGTAGTTGAGGCCTGGAATTGGGAACAATGAAGAGATGAAACCCTTACTGACAGATGGTATAGGGAATTAGGGCATAACCGAGCAGACAATTTCCACCGAGTGCCGAATCCGAGTATTTGGATGAACTACTTGCTGGATCTGGGTACGAACCGAATAGTAGCGGCAAATCTGGCCAGTGACTCAGCGAGTACCATCCGTAGGCAAAGCGTAGTTAACCTGCCACGTGCATAGCTACGGAGAACTATCTATGGTCTATGCAAAGTCTATAGCAATATTCTTCATATAGCATATCGTATATTTATTGTTTAATAACATTATTTGTGAAAAAATGTAAAACCTTGTCATAGAATTTGAAATTTAAAGTCATTGACGACATCTTTACTCTCTAAAGTTTTACTGGAAAGTGGGTGGAGCCAATTCAAGCGGGAAAATTACTGATTTGGTTGACACCTGAGGAATACTTCCGAATAGTCCAATATTCGGCCGAGGCGAATGTTAGGGGCGATTTCTGGTTATACCTTATAGGGAATGTAGTAGCTCCTGGTAGCTCTGACCCTGCATTTGCTGAAATAAACATGTCCTCAATGGAGCGATTGAGTACTTGTGGTTAATAGCTACTGATCAATAGGGTGTGGTGCTCAAAACATATCATCCTATCTGTGCAAATTGTCAAGAGTCTTGGCAATAAAGGAGTTTGGACCCAGAGACCATTGCCTCGGGTATATATATGCATATATATACATATAAATATATATACATATATGACTGTATTTGATGTATACATATGTATATATATATCGGATATATATATATATGTCTCTGCTGACAGGAAGCCTAACATGCTGCTTTCAAGTCCATCTGAGTAATGGATAAATACACAGTTACTGCAACCAAATATCACTTTTCTTTTACCTAGATTCACTTCTGCTGCATTGGTTACTTAAGTAACTTATGTTACTTAAGCGCTGCTGGAATAGCCTCCCGTCTGAGGTGCGTTCTGCAGTATCGATTGAGATCTTTAGGGCTCAACTCAAATCTCACCTGTTCAGGAAGGCATATCCCTGTTGAACTGATGTAGTTTTTGTCATAGTACGGATTTTCTTGTTAGTTTGCTGATCGTGTCATTGTAAAGCGCCCTTTTAGCAGCATGGCTGCATTACTGCGCTTTAGAAATCCGTCCGTTTAATAATAATAATAATAATAATTAAATGCAGTATGGGCAATTGTTGGAAGAATGGCGATACTTTTGGCAAATGGAGTCCTCTCCTAATCAGCTTATAAAACATCTATGAAAAACTGAAGATCTCCATATGCAGAGGCATGGATCGGATACAGTGATTGGTGTAGGAGGTGAGTAGTGAACAGGTGGTGTGACAGATGGTTGCCATTGATATTGGCAGGCAGGCAGGCAGTTTACCTGAAATCCATTGTTTGCAAATAAAAGACTGGCTTAGGTTTCTTGCCTATTGCATGAACTGTCTTTTTGTGATGTTGCCTGTTCTGTTTGCTTGTTCTGTTGTTCATACTCCTCACTTCATTGCTTGTGACTGTAGAGTTATGTGTGCTGTGCATTTTTGTGAGTGGGGTTGTTAAACAGTGTTATACTAGTTGTTGATTGCATATATAGAGAAAGACACTGGCACATTTGTATGTATATCTATTCTGCATAGTCTTTCAAAATGCAATCCAGCTATGTTTCTATAAGCCCCACAGAGGTTGTTATGTGCTAAGGATTTTATATTGGCCAATTGATGTAGATACAGGTGTTTATCCATGACAACTGTGTGGCTAATTTTTAAACAAATTTATCCAGTCAAATCCTTCAGTTTAATGGATGCTATGGCATTTAAGGTATTGGTATACTTATCATGCTAGCTTGATATGCTAATAACTGAAAAGCCACAATTGGTATGCATACTGATATCTTCATACACAAGAGATACCTTGCTGTGTGTTTTGAACAACCTTTCTATAATGCTTTTGGGTTTTTAAGATGTGTCCGGCATGTGTTATATGATACCAGCCAGCTATTCAAGGGTCACACAGGTCAGAGTAAATTGGTTTAGTCATGGAGATCTTTATTCTCAGTTGGTTAGGAACCAGGTGCAGAGCAAAGGTGACTAGTAGGATCAAAGGTAGTTGCAATTGCTATAGGTGATCCTGTGGGTGATTTCATTGACTTTGAGGCTGTAATCCTGTAAAGCCATCATATTGTTCTTGGCTCATTAGTATGCTCATTATTGCTCATTGTTGTGGCTTCAGTGACCTGATCTGATAATGATCTTACCTGGTCTGTTTGACCTTTTGCATTCCACACACTGCAATACATGAAAGATTTTGATGGAAAGTGAAAGAAAGGCAGAGAAAGACTAAAATGAGGACATAAGAACACTTGAACTAACACTGACAAGAACACTATACTTAACAAATAATGAGTGCAGTTTATTGAGATCATTTTGGTTGTACCCATTGTTTTGTCAGAAACTGATGATTTGCCACCAAGTGATGGGGGGTTGCCAGGAACTGGTGACTGATTATTTAGTTCAGATATCTAGTTAAGAGTTTACATTGATTATTGAATTGTTTATTACAACAGCTACATTTTTGCTTCCCACCTGTAAAATATTGTTGCCAAATACTGAGTATGCTACATGGGCAGCCCTACTTGGTGAGTCATATGACCCTCCAAGGCTTCCTATTTGTTTCCAGTGTGTACTGAAATTGTTTGTTTACTTATTTAATTTTTAATCATGGGAGCATATATAATTGATGATGCTGGTGCCAGATATATGTGGAAATTTTTTTCGAAAGCAGTCGCTTGTCGCTGGTTACAATCAGACTTAAAATGACCAAAAATGACGTGAAACCTCAAACCGGTCGTAATTGATATTAATGCAGAAACGATTACAAAAATATATATTTAATACAAATAATATATAAAACTTTTGTTTGGACTTTCATAAAGGCTTCAAAAAAGATTTTTACCAACAGCCCTATAATGTTACGAGACGGAAAATCAAATTTCGCTATCTTTGTTGTCATATTTCATTAGGTTATGATTCAAGATTTCCCGCCTTCATGGTCTCGTTTTGAAGCAGAATATCTCCTTTTCCTGTTCTATTAATAACATATGACCGTAGCCTATTTATTACGCACACAGATTGCCCAAAAAGAGGTCGACTTATGTAAACAATAGCCGATTAATGTTAGCAACCGAAGCGCGTGATTTGATCACGTGATACAATCTTGAACTGCGGTTGGCTGATGGTTTTAAGGTCAGCTATGCGCATGCGCACCCGGTATGACCCGGTCTCTTTAAATGTCACGCACACACGGGATGCATTCTAGTTTGTTGATTTTGAAATACTTAATTCTCGAAAATGGTAGAGATTATCGCGAATTTGATTAATGCTAAAGGGTCGGATCGAGCAAAAGTGCACGAATTGTTGCAAGAGTATTTGATCATCGATTGCGATCGCGATGAAAGCGAGGTTTTCAGTGATGATGATTTTCGGTCTGAATCTGATGCCAACAACGATTCAGATGACCAAGAAGAAAATGAAATGAATGTTTCGGATTTCGAAGAGGTCATGACGCACGCTAAAACATCTAGTGAGTTCGTTACTGATGACAATGCCGTTGAATATCAGAAAGCGGTTGAATTCAGGTAAGCCCCGATTATTTTTTAAATACTGTGCACCACAGGATCCTTGTTTATAGACATTCACGTACTGTTTCTGATTCACTGCGACTACTATACGAAAATCAGTTTAAACTAAGCTCTAATTGAGCTAATTATTATTATAAGCTTCAGGCATAACTGTAAAGATTAGCCTGTTCTAGTTGAGCTTGTCTTTATAAATATTCAGGCACAACTACTAGGTTTAGACCCTCTTCTCACTGTGCTCGTTTTTATAAGACCTTAGGCATAACGGTTAGGTTTACAACCTGTATTATTGAGCTTGTCTTTAAGTATTCAAGTATAAATGCAAAAGTTGTGTCATTTCCTCTCTTGCACTACTTCATCTTTTACAATCCTTATTGTGCAATGTACAAGTTTATCATTAAATGATTAAGTTAATGATAGGAAATAATAATTAGTATTTCAATTGCAATTTACTTTTTATCAGGATTCTTCTCGATAATCAATAATTGCAGTTTACCGGTTGATAAATCTTGTAAATTGCTGTTTGTTTTGAATGCAGGGCTTTTAGCATTGGCTTTGCTTTTTTGTTGCATGGCTTTTATAAAAGCAAACTGAAATGAATCTGATAAATAGAACAAAATATTTTTATATGGGTTGTTTATTTGTAGATGTCAATGTAAACTTAATAATGGACTCCAATGCAGTAGCCAGTATGCTCTGGAGGACATGGTCAGGCGTAGAATGGAAATGGCTGCACTTGTCCCACGGGATCAAATGTTGGTGCTACTCGGCAAAATTTCTTGCACAATAAACATGTCCGATGAGACTTGTCGCAGCAGGAAATCCAGCCAAGCGGTGCGTCAACATCAGCGAACATTATATTATTTGGAAAGCCGTCAGATCTGCCGTACAACCTTTAGGTTCATCCACGGGATTACCCAGGACAGACTGATGGGGATTCTCAAGTGGTATAAAACAGAAGGTTTAACACCAAAAGAAAAACAAAGCGGTGGAGGTAAGAACAACACCCACTGCTTCCAGTTTAGCGAAATTGAAGATATCATTCGCTTCCTGAGAAATTATGCCAGCGAGCATACGATGATGCTTCCTGAAAGGGTTCCTGGATGTAAGCGGGATGATATCAAGTTGCTGCCATCGAGCCACACCAAGACCAAAGTGTACGGCCTATACCAAACGTGCATGGAACAACATGGAAAACGAGTCGCTGGATTTTCGATCTTCAAACAGTACTAGCTTCAACTCGTTCCATTCATCACGACGTGCAAGCCAATGACTGATTTGTGTTGGACTTGCCAAAACAACACGTTGATCTACCGTAGTTCCATTATCGAGGATCATGATAAAGGTTTGACTTGAACTGCATATGTTTCTATGATTTTCCTGAGAAAAGCAAAAAATTATTTTTAAGAAATCTGAAATGCTCCAGTGGTGTTCTGGTATGAGGAGCACCTGGGGCTTTATTTACATTTGAGATTACAATTTGCACTTAACATAACGGTGACTGGCTGAATAGTCACACGTTTTGTCCGAAATATAAAGACAGTTCTCCTGCTGGACTAAGTGGCTAATTCATTTATAAAATATTGTTTATGTGTGGGTGGGCTCGATTGTGTTGTGGGATGTGTGCTGGATTGTTAATAGAGAGATTAGAGATTCAAATCTTCTCTAGTGAAGAGATTTGCATCGAGATTTCTGCTCCACCTGTGCCATTTTACCAACTCAGCTGTGATGAGTACATTGCTCGTACACTGTCGGTGGAAGGATAATACGGCGAGGGAGAGAATTTGTCACTCGCTCTCATATGCTGAGGCTAAGATATGAAGTCACAGACACTTCACACCAATTACTGCCTCTCAGATTAGTTTAAGGAAATGCTCTTCGCTATTTATCTATAATTTAAATCTAAAATTTAATATTGTGATATTTAATTCCTGTGCAAACTATTCCTCTTAAATGTCTTTTAGTATTTGAGACTGTATACTATAAGATAGGTCTTATTGTTGTAGATCCATGGAAGAATTTGATTGCCCGTTGCTACACATAGAGGAAGAAGCCGCCATGGACAAAAACAGAGTTGATAAAGAATACTGAATAAAGACGCAGCAAATCCTTTTTGACTCTACCACTACCATTACTCTGGCAGTGCCAGTCTCAAGTCTGGATAAAGGAGGAGGGCGACGACAATGATCCTTTTTATCACACAGCATCGTTAAAATGAAGCTTGTTCATCGTCTTTCGACGATGCAGAACCACAAATCGTCTTCACACCAAACTGGAGGACATGATAGCAGGTAACCTGTAAACAGTGGCAGTGGGTAGACTGAAGGATTGGACCTTGTTTCAACAGAGGAGCCAAAACAAAGAGGAAGCTCGTAATCCAATGATGATTCACAATCACCTACTGCTGGAACATGTAAAACTCTAGGTCGTGGTGGTGGAAGACCCGTGACTTTGACAGTTGACGCTGAATACATAGTGTGACTGGAATAAACTGTCATTTTATTTCTGCGTTTTATTATTTGGATGTTAATTTTATCCATTACTGTATTGCAATATCTAATTCCTTAGCAGGTAATAGCTGCTTAACCTCTCTCGGAATTTGAGACTTTTGTAATAAAATTGACATTTAGTTTCAATGATTTCTCGTTGGTCAACTGGAATAACTTTAATAACTTTGTTCCTACTTGAGATATTTACACCAAATTTCGACAGTACATTTGCAATACCTGCAGCTGCAATGGTGCCAAATTTCAGTAAAATCGGTTCAAAAACAATAGCCGTTGCTAAGGAGATTATAAAAATAATATGGCTAAACTTTGCACGCAGTTTTCTCGAATAGCACTTTACGTAAACGGTCACATTGGAAATTCTATAACTTTGGCTGTATGCAAGGCATAAACTAGCTGAAAACGATTTTGGAAAGGTAAATCTAGCAGCTTCAGGATGGTGCAAAAAACAGGAAAAAATATTTTGTATACAAGTGACTGGTTTCGTGCTGACGAGTCACATATTGGATCCTTGTCATGGTCTGGGCCAGATATTTTTTGAGCTTAGTCCACGTTACCCTTTTAGATAGAGTTGATATGGCATGGCACTCATGTCTTGTCACATTGTGTTTCTACTTCTGCCAATGCTATTGCAAATATATGTTACTAATAAATATTATGTTACTAATCACGTAATCTGGATGAATAGTGTTTCTTTAGTTATCATGAGGTCATATTGTAACTGTGGATTCAATCACAACTATCTTTTTAATTGCCTTTTTTTAATATACAGTTGCACCTTTCAACTAACACTTTAGCATCTGATGGTTACACCTAGATTGTCAAGTGAGCATTGAAATGTCATTTCAAGTTATGTGGGAATATCAAAGACCCACTATTTTGCTTTGGCATTTGGGCGAGTCTCTCTTGGCTCATTGTGAACATTGATTCATGCCATGCCTTCCATTTGGATTTATGGATTACTAAAGCTCTAAGAGGTGCTTAAATTAATATCAGGTTTGTTGTTCTGTAGGTTTGTCAAACAGAAATTTTTTGGGTGTGCCAACAAGCATTACCATTCAAAAGCAATAAACATGACAATTCAACAGCATTCAATTTGAATAAATTTACCATGAATTTTAAGCTTAGCCATTAAGTGAAGAATTCTACTTGAAATATAATGGCTAACGGATTTAGTGAGTGTTTAAGTCAAATGATTAATATATTATTTACAATGCTTTAGTGCTGTGGCTTACCTCTTAAGTGTTAAGTACAATACTCTTGTTTGTTGCTGCCTTTCCAGTTATGTTATCACCTGTAGAGACTGATGTTAAACAGCCCTTAGGATACCAAAAATAAATCTAAAGATTTGAATGAATTTCTTCTGACTCTCAATAAATCTCTCATGACTGACTGTTGGTCTATGTTGAATGTTTGTTGTCCATAGGAAAATGTCGGTTACAGAGGATCCGTTTGCTCTGGTCTCTGAGTGCTTCTGGGACCTCGACTTCTACAAGCACACAGTTAAGAGGACAGAGGATGGACTGTTCATGTGCAACGAGATGATGAAATGCATTCAGGAGAGAGCGGATATCGAAAAGGAGTATGCCAAACGACTCAAAGGCTGGGCTAAGAAATGGAATGACTCTTTTGAACGAGGTCTGTGCTCAACTTTATTTCTGTTCTTCAGTTTAGACATGTGGTCCGTTTTATAGCATGCATCCATATGGAATTGACTTCCTTCAGATCTTTGAGCTAGAGACTCTGCATACTTCTTTTGCAAGCATCTAAAGCTGTTCGTTATTGTTGGGGTTGGACTGGGAATCCCTCGGAATAGGTTGTCTTCGACAGGTGCTGTATAAGTAAAATGAATGCATGATCTGTGGTCCTATGGTTGCCAGTTTGAGTGTGATGGGCAGATTCTCGGTAATGACTTAGGACGGGTTGTTTCACACTTGTCTCTGTCACCCTGAAGTACAATTGTTGTAATGTAATCAGTAACTTATATAACATTGATCAAAGCAGTGGCAATTCAGTAGCACTTCCAGTGAGAGTTCCCAGAGAGCAGAAATAGGTTTTGAGGAGAGAAAGGGAGAGACGTGAGGACAGATACTGGCATAGGCTGAGACATGGTGTCTAATTGTTTTATTTGGGTTATTGAGAGGTGTCTCTTGTATGTCAACTCCCCATTTTGGAATACAGTGCCTGCCATGGGGTAGTCAACAATGTGAGGTTGATGTTCTTCCTTTGCCACTGTTTTTCAGATTGGAAGCATGTGTTAGGTGATAAATAAATGTGTACTTATTATTGTGGTTATGCTGGACACAGAAAGGCCAGCAACGGGCATAAAATATGGATGAAGCAATTTGTTAAAGGCAGAATTCACTGTCAATTGTGGGACATGGCAGACTGTCAATGAACAGCGAATAGAATGTAAGGGTAACATGATATCACATGAGAATGTGACGTCTGTAAGGGCCACAAGTATTTTGCTTTTCATAATGTATATGGAATGTAATTGCTGTGATCGAATACCATAAATCACTAAATAAAACGGTCACTTGTCGATTGAATCTGTTGCTCTCGTTTAACGATACTTTAATTTCGTTAGTCATCATGTCTTCTGTGGTAGGTTATAATATATGCTGCAGGTGTTCTACGTGGATGATTATTTTTTGCTTGTTTGATTAATTGACATCAAGTAAAACACCCATAGAATTGAATCTGGCTTATACTATTTGTGTTACCATGATGCCCCATTTATAAATCTGAACCACTGGAGTACATGTAGTGGCCGAGTTGTGTAAGCAAGTTGTTAGAGGTGAGTCTTAAGTATTGACAGAGTGACAGCCGCCGAAATTGGGAAATTTAAACCATGTTGTGGACATGTTTGCAGACATATGCGAGAAGTTTCTGTAGAGAGACATGTAAATTGACATAAACTTGTTTACTTACCTTTATCTGTTTCTGAACTATATCTTTAATTGTTGATTAGTGATCCTTCAACATCGGGCCTTGCTTCCAGGGAGTTACTGGAGAGGTTCACTGATGTTTCACATTCATGTGTCTTAGTGACAACAAACATTCAACCAGGACTAAGTAGGTGCTTCATCTTTTTTGTTGATACTATGTTGCTGTTGGCATTAAATTTTAGGGCCAGAATATGGTACAAACAAGCAGATGTTGAAGGGATCTTTGGATGAGGCGGTTAAATTGGCTGATATTCATCTGGAAATCAAGGACCATCTGCTGAGTGATGTCCAGACATCGATGAAAGATTGGAGAAATGAGAACTACAAGAAACAATTGGTTGGCGGGTGCAAAGAGGCGAAGGCTTTTGAAGATGATTTCAAAAAGGCAAGCCAGATTATTTATTTTGCTTACCAAGTGCTGTAAGAGCTCTGTCTGCTGTTTTTTAAACACAAGGTGGGAATGATCCTTCAGAATGTAAAATTTTAATTTGTGATTGAAATCTTAAATGTGGGAAATCATACCTTAGAACAAATTTGCCAATATACCAAAGATTTTATTGAGGACGCACAATCAATCAATCAAGCAAGCAAGTAACACAAACACAAATAAATGAAAGGGTAACAAGATAGATTGAGTGGTTGTGATCAGTTGGGAAGGAAACCCATAGGGACCAATGTCCCGCTAGTAGGGGCACCCTTAACACCGATTAGTGACAGAGGGGGTTTGCCAAATGCTTATGTCTTTTTACTCAGTGTACTCCCCAGCTTCTGCTGCAAGGACTTGGGCAGAATTCTTCAGACCCTCAGAAATTCTCATCTGCTTCTTTTCTGACAATTCGGACCCTGATGCAAGCAACTTGTACAAGGTTGTCACAGGTTAAGTGAACTCACCAGTCTTGAACCCGTGACCTTAAAGTCACATAGCTAGCATGCTGCTGCATGACCATTGGCTGGAATTCAGGTAATCTCTGCATGGTAAGCAATGAAGTTAATTGGTGGCCTGTTGTTACAGGAAGCTGGAGACTACATATATAGTAAAGTTTCTGGGGTCATACTAATAAGCTGCTGTCCTTTTCATGGTGTTTACTGAGACCAGATACAAGTAGATGTGCTTGCACTCTCCAGTTTGTCTGATAATCTCTTGAGATGCAATAGAAGCATGACTGTCTAGTGTTTTATTGGAACCGCGGATGAATCAAGATCCAATACATACAGGACATGGCTTGAGTATAAGCAAAGGCAGACATTTTATGACTACTTAAGTTATTATAGTGCTGTGTTTTGAGTATGGCCTCCATCCTTAAGTGCTTATTATTGATTGCCTGTCGAAATTGCTTGAGACCTTGATGTGAGTCTTCGGCTCCTCCAAATTCCTTCTTGTATTGAACAACACAGCAATAACATTTGGAGCCATTCTACCATGTTTGCTCACTGATGAACTATTGTGCTTAACCACTTCAAATTCATCCAGTCTGGCTTAGACTACGCCTTTATGAGACTCATTAATGTTGCTACATTTAATGACTAGCTACCTAATGGAGGCGATGTGCTGAAGTGGAATTCAAATTGAGTTCTATCATATGGCCAGACTTTTTGCCAGCCACCCATCCATCCTTTCTTTGGACTGGTGGAAATAAATTTGGAGAAGCATGAATTGTTTTAAATGGGATATCTAAACTATAAGGCAGAAAATGGTTCTGTTGATCTCAAGAAATGGTCATGAATGGAAAGCTCTGTGAATATGAATTTTTTAACAAAGCGTGGTGGGGTTGTCTAATCAGAAGTCACTGCCCTCTCCAATAGGTATGCAAGGCAAGGCATACATAGGTAAGAAGTGGGATGTAATCGATGGACAGAGGACCAGCCAGGGAGACCTACACATGGATAAACAGTCGAACAGATTTGTCATTTCAGTAATTTTTAATGAGGATGTCTCTTGATTCAAATAGTGACAACTAATCCAAGTTCAGTAAATTCTTCATTCAAATCTTATGGCTAATTACGTACACCTGGTTGATAATTGGCTGGAAAGAAGCAGTGAAATAACTGAATAGTTTGTTACATCCGGATGCATCACTTGAACGCGATGATAATACAGGTAATCCTATATAGCGTATTTATACGAGATGCGTATTCAGTGAGTTTGTCCTCTTCACTTTCACCGTAGAAAAATTCATTTCCGGTGGTTATCAGACTCTCAATGTCGCTATACATGATCAAGAAATAGGAGGAAGAAAGACGAAGTTAGGCAATTGAGAACAAATGTAGCTGTCGAGAATCCCGTTGACGAAAATGATTCCCAACAAACAGGTGTATGCCATAGCAGGTGCCATAACAGAACTGTTGATTCACACTAAAATTGAAATAGTGGAATAGCTAAAGTGTTTATTACATCCTGAGGCATTATCTTAACCCGATAATAATTGTCTATAGGCATTCCTGTTGCTTTGATACCAGATAGAAGTTCTGTGAGTTTGTAATCTTTGTATGGGTCAGCTTAGATAGCTGAGTTTTGGTTCATCCTAAGAGCTCATTAAACGATTTTGATTGATTGATTTTCTATATAATATAATCTTAATCATACAAAAAATATAAAAATATTGATCATGACCAAAAGATTTGATGCTGTAACGACCAGCTGCATTGGGTTCCTTGTCACTTTCCTCTTTTTAAGTGTTAGAGAGTGTATCCTACATGAGAATTTATGAAAAGGTGAAGATGTTGAAGATGAATAAGAAAGACTTCAAGCAGAGGGATGGGAGTGGGGCCCAAACCAACATCGTACTATGAATTAATGGGGAGGTCATTCCTCATGGAAGGCACAGTGTTGGGCCATGGCTGTCCTTGCTTGGGGAACTAGAAGAGCAAGTTCATTGACTTGATTCACAGACTGGAGATGGGTGGAAGAGACTGAGGAAAGCAGTTACTTTATGCTCTGAGACACACATTGAGAAAGTGTTGCTTACCACGAGGCAGAGTCTAAGGTAAAACGATCATAAATGGCTGCTGAATGTTTTAACTTTTAAATTCAACTAGGCTCAGAAGCCTTGGGCAAAGAGACTCGAAAAGCTGATGAAGTGCAAGAAGGACTACTACACGGCCTGTAAGCTTGAGAAGACGGCCAACAACCAGGAGAACAATGCACGCAACAGTACCGATGTTTCTGCTGACCAGGTTGGACTGTATTATATCCCAGTTGCTTTTTCTAGAAAACACAGGGTTCTATGTAGCCTACATTTGCAAATTAGGAAGCTTTTCTTGGTATTGGTCAAGATATTTGGAACTCTTGAGACTAGTATTTGGTTTAGTTTAGTTTGGTTAGTAGAATTTGGTTTCTTATCATGAATTACAAAGTTACTTGCAGTCTTGCACTGGGTTTAAGTTGTGGTACTGACCATTGTATGGTCTCTAAAGCATGTGTAAATTAATTGTAACAACTGTCTATGCCAGAGGTGTCAAAGAACCGGCCTACGGGCCATTTCTGGCCCACAGACAATATATTTCTGGCCCGTGGAGCCTTGTCTAAAGACAACACAATTGAGTGTAAAAGGTCTAATTTTGTCATTTTTAAGGTTTTATGAGTACTCTGTGATGTTTGTAATTGATAATGCATCTCAGAATCATGTTTTCAAAGCCAAAGCCAAAATTCAACTTTTTGTATGGTCTCTCTTAGATCCCTACCCCATTTTCCTCATGCGCCTTCGACATTCTGGCCCGCCACTTGCTGGAAAATATTGCAACTGGCCTGCCATCGCGAAAGGTTTGCCACCCCTGGTCTATGCTATCTAGAAAATGTAAAAAGTAGTTTATACATGTTTTGTTATTGTTGATATGTATGCACTGGAGCATCTTTTATGTACTTCTCATAAGCATGCTGTGCACATCACTATCTTTTGTTTGTGAGATGCCCTTGTAGCGGTATGGCTGTGTTATGGCGCCATATGAACTGTCTTTATTATTATTATTATTAAACATCCTGTGGACTTGTTGGAATGTGTGTGTCGACAACCATTGTGTTGGTTACAAAGACTTTTCTAAGCAGAATGTCCAGCAGAGGGGAATAATGTAATTGTATAGTGTGCATCTGTAAGATAATATTGATCATTTGATTCTTGATTAGATGAAAAGGTTCCAGGAGAAATCGGAGAAGTGTCGTCGAGATGTCGAAACAACTCGGAAGCTTTACAAGCTGGCATTGGAGGAATTGAATGCATGCAATGCAAGATACGTTGAGGACATGACAGAGGTTTACAGGCGAACGCAGGATTTCGAAGAGAAACGACTTAAGTTCTTCAAGAAGTTCCTCTACGACGTACACGCTTGCCTGGACCTTACTCAGAAGAAGACGTAGGCATTTATTTTAATAGATGTTCTGAATTGGAATGCCCATAGATTCGATCCATTATATCAGTTTCAATGTACATTCTTAGTAAACTACCCTGTGTTGGTGTTCATTGCAATTAATTACCTGGTGTTAATTTTGTTGTCAGTGAACCTCCTCCATCTGTGTATTTGGGAGCCCTCCATATGTGTGTAATACTATGTATGTGAACCCTCCATATGTGTGTAATACTATGTATGTGAACCCTCCATATGTGTGTAATGCTATGTATGTGAACCCTCCATATGTGTGTAATACTATGTATGTGAACCCTCCATATGTGTGTAATACTATGTATGTGAACCCTCCATATGTGTGTAATACTATGTATGTGAACCCTCCATATGTGTGTAATACTATGTATGTGAACCCTCCATATGTGTGTAATACTGTGTATGTGTACTCTCCATATGTGTGTATGTATGTCCTTCCTGAAGACTCTTCATAATTTCTAGTTTTTGCATGGTTTAGCTTATTGATAAATTTTATTATTTTAATGCAATACAGAACACATCTGATTTGTTTTTCTTGAAAGGCTGCTATATAAATTTGTTTTAAAATAAAATTATAACCATAATTACATTTACAAATGTATGCATACACATGTGTGTCCAGAGATTTACTTTACAATTTCTGAACCCTCTCAAAGAAAGTTGCATAAAACAAACTACAGCTTATTGTTTGTGTCTTTTTTTCAGAATTCCAGACATCTACGCTCAGTTACGTCAGACGATCGGTGTGGCAGATTTTACAAAGGATCTCAAGTGGTGGTCTCAGAACCGGGGCGTCGAAATGGCAATGAACTGGCCGAACTATGAGGCAAGCTATTCCCTTGTGAATAAACAGACTGTTCTTACATATGAGTATGTATGTATATTTGTATATATTTTAAGAATACACATATGTATGTTTGCTTGTTTTATGTATGTAAATAATGTTTACTTTTTATGTGTATGTATGTGAGCCCTCCATATTTCAGTATGTTATCCCGGTATTTTTTCTTGTTGGTTGCTTTCCATGAGAATTCCTTTTCCAGTGAATGTGTTAATCAATCATCTAGAAGGTTAATCTGTGTACTGTATCTCAACATTTTGTAAAATGATAATTTCAGTAGTTCCTCCTTTTGAGGGTCTGGAATAGTATGTGGAAGATCTGGATTGGAGAAGTATGGGAAGATTAAAAAGAGCAGGGTTGCAGAAAATGATATCAAAATTAAATAGCCTTCTATTGATTAAACTTCAACACCATAATACTTTATTTGCCTTTCTGCAGCAGTGACTGCATTTGTTATGTAATGCATTTGTAAGCCTTGTGAACGGCTGTGAACGCATTATCTTCTGGTTAGTGATTTCTGGATTGTCACTGCTTGCATTCAGGAGTATATAACCGAGTTTCACAGCATCAATCGTAAGGAAAGAAGCAAATCGGCCTACCTGAGCGGATCGGATGGAGTTATGTTGACCATGATCCAGAAAAGCCAACCGGGATCTGATCGTCCAACGCCAACAGCCATAATCCCACCACAACCGAAATCTTATGCTGATAGGTTCTGATTATAATTGTCTTTATTATTTAACTACAACGGAGACCCTCCTTTTACCATGCTTGATTCATTCATCCATTCGGAGCATTGCAAAGGGCCCCTTAAAGCTTCTTTGGCCCGTCAGTGTGACTCTTCTGGTGTCCTCGGATTTCTAAAATATGGCTGGAGGGCTTTCAGAGGATGTTGAAGACTCATTTAATTGTGTCAGCTTATTCACCTTGTCACCTTGTGCTTTCAGTTTGTTGAACTCCAGCAACGGTCATGATAAACCTCCTCCATTGCTTTCTCTCCGAGGTTGTGTCCCTTAATTCCTCTAGATTCATTCCAGTTCTTACTTGTATCTCGTCCATCCATTTCTTCCTTAGGTGCCCTCGTTTTCTCTTTCCTTCTTCGCAGGCCAACATCATTTACTTTTCCATTTCATTTGATCTCATAACATGTCCAAAAACCCGGCTTCCTTCTCAACGCTGTTTGTTGTGACGTCTCATCATTCTTCAGCTTATTAGCAGCTGCTTAATCACATTTCATTCAGTCGTTTATTTTAAAATTTAAACAAGGTTTACTTAAACAAAAATTCCGGTATAAAGCTGTCAGGGACATACATTATCCGTTTAACTGAGCTGAAATAGTGATCATCTGCATATGATGATGGTGATGATGCAAAATCCAGATCTGTACTGAGTGTACTCCTCCCTACATAGATTAGTTTAATCATTTTAAGCCATAGGTTTTATATCAAAAACAATAATTATAACAGGCAAGCAGCTTGACCATAGCAGTTGCTGTGGTGCTGAATGTAAGAAAGTCTTGTTGTTGACATCATCTGTAGCAACCTTCTCAGCTTTAACTAGGAAACAAGAGAGACTGTAATTACAGTTAAAGAAAACTTAATGCATCTAAGGATTGAGCAAAGACCAAACATCAGTTATCCAACCTTACATGCCTTAATAAAGTTTCTCTTGAAAGGTTACGAATTCAACGTGTTTGCAATAATTGCTTTTTCCAGTCCTGTTGAAGATGAATGGGACGATGACACTGGGTCAAACGTATCTGGGGTGAAGGTCAAGGCCATATACAATTATGATGGACAGGAGGGCGATGAACTGTCATTCAAAGCAGGTTGGTCATAATAGTTGTCTGTCAATTGTCAGCTCCATGGCAACTGCAAATCACCCCACTCACCTCAACCCATCCCAACAGGGCTCTTTGCTCTATTGCCAACCTCACTGGGTGAGCACTTTTCTAAACACGTGTAGTCTTGGACTACATGTATGCATGATTTTTTACACTCATTTCACAACACATCAGCTTTAGGATAGTCGTGTTGATGGGGCGATGCTTATTTGGCTCTGCTCTCCCCTATCTGCGGGATCTTTCCTGTCCTGTTTCTGCTTTGTCTGGCCGTTGAGTTCTTCATTCTTCCTCTGGTGGCAAGCTATTGGTGCCATGTGCAAGCACCTTGACCTAGCTGTTGTTGGCCCTTCCAACTGGAACACACTCCCCTTAGAGATGTGATAACCATAGCCACATGTTTTTATTATCCATTTCAAACAATTGAACACAAGAATAAGAATGCATGAGAAAACGGTAATAAGAGGGATAATAGGGAATGTAAACCCCTAAGGGACCGATTGGTCCGGCTAACAGGGCCTACCCTTTACAATTTAACATTGGGCAACAGGTACATACAATTGAAACATAAATCATCATCTTAACGAGTTAACTAATGCCATGGTGTAATGCATCCTTGTTTTACAAGTCGCTTAAGACTAGTTTGTACTTCCATCGTTCGGCTGGGAGCGCGTCCGAGTAGACTTCCTTGAGGAGGTGCTATATAAATGTTAAAGTGATAGAATGAATCTCATCCCAGGTGGCATATAAGCCAATGGACATGCGTTTGGGCAGTGAACTCGTCGTTGTTATCATAACGTACGAAATGAATATCTCCCCTATGTTGTGCCTGGTACATCAGAGCTGTATCTTTCTATTAGGCTGTAGTTGAGAACTAGTTACCAATAACTAGGGCATAACGTAGTAGACAATTTCCACTGAGTGCCGAATTCGAGTAGTTTGATGAACTATTTGCCGAATCCGGGTACGAACCAAATAGTAATGGCAACTCTGGCTCGGCGGGTGCCACCCGCAGGCCAAGCTTAAAGTTTTCGACTTTCGTCACTGTCACTGTTTCGCATAATTAAAAAATTAGCAACAGAGATTTTTTTGCCTGTGATAATTACTAATGTGGCTTTAAATTTTAGCTCTTAAATTTTTGATGTTTGTGATAAAATTATTGAAGTAAACTTTTTTTATTTTAAACTGTTTGTGTGTGTAATATTGGCCGAGGCGAATACTTCCGAATAGTCCTGAAAAACTGGATATTCGGCCAAGGCGAATGTCCGAGGCGATTTCCGGTTATGCCCTACCAATAACTTACCATATCTTTTTTCTTGCCGCTTACTGGTTGTTTTGACTGCCTACTGACTGAGCCATGCTAGTAACACTTACGAGAGCTTGTGAGAGCTTCCAGTGAGTCATATGGATGTATATCGTTACTTTCGTACATGCATATGATTTATTTGTGATTGTCCTGCCGCGCTTCATGCAGTCCAACGACTGGTTTTCTTTTTCAGGAGAAGTATTTCTTAAGGTCAAAGACCGAGACGATCAAGGGTGGTGTACAGGGTACAAGAGCGGTCGAACCGGTCTCTACCCCGAGAATTACGTCGAGGTCGTTGGCAATGGTCCGTGAGGGAGAAGTCGAGATTTAACTTACGAAGAGCACATCACGTTTTGCATCAACCTGATCACATGTTGTCATTCTCTGATCACATGTTGCCACTCCATTGTCCACATATTTTGTTCACATGCCTTGTTAGCTTTGCATAATTAGTCCTTGCTTTTGTCATTTTCCAGTGAGTCGTTGACAGTTCAGAAAATAATGTTAGACGGGTTTTATGCATTACGTCATTTATTCAGTCGGCACCTTGGTCACCGCTAGAAGATTAGTTCATCACGAGCGTCCACATTCATTTTAAGCTCAAACTTATTCCAAACATGTTTAACATATGCCGACGTGTGCATGTATCATATCCAGTATGTGTATGTCCAGTACGTATATGTGTATGTACCAGGTGTGTATGTGTAGATGTGCATATGGGTGTATTTGTGTGTTTATACTAGGTGTGTATGTGAAGATGTATGTGTGCAACATGTATACATACCAGGTGTGTATGTGTGTATACATGTATGTAGTGTATGTCTATGTATGTACAACATGTGCTGTATGTTCGATCTGGACGAGAAATTTAAATTTAAGAGCCAAACTTGAGGCATTTCTGTAAAAATACTCATAGGGAACTTCGATCAAAATTTTTCTTAAGACTGTGTCTTGCCGTGTTAGCGGTACTTTTCTGGAAATTTACTGGTACTGTAAAAAATGTGTTGGGTCTTTGCTTGTTATGGTTTTGATTCAAAATATTTCATCCTAAATAATAGCATGGCAAATGTTGTCTGTGAGAGCAAAACCAGCATAAAATAAGCTAATAAGTCATCGAATACTGAGAGGAGTTGAACACAATGAACAGTGGTGCAAGTGCAGCCAATTGCCAAGACAGCCACCTTGCTAACTGATGTCACATTGGACCCATGTTTTTCACTGTTGGCCTGCCAAGAACTCAACGTGCGACCAATAAAGTGTTCATCAGTAGGAGCCGGTTCTTTATTTGTCGGGCATTTGGGTATTCTGTCATAATTAATTTTGTGAATTATTTAAAATGTTTTTCTGCCTCATTCTTGAGACAAGTTTTTTTGTCTCGATTTTCTTTTCTTTTTTTCGGTCAATTTGCCATGCTGTTTATTTTATCAGAACTTGTTACATTTGTATTAGTCAATTAACATTTTAAGTTTTTAATTGGTCATATATAATTGCAGAAACTGGATGTGATCTTAAGTATAAGGTATCATTTGCTCCAGTACTGATTAAGTTTGGAAGAATTCGGTATGAAAGCATTATGAATGGTAGTAGATGGACTTGGGAAAGATTAAAAGTTACATGGAGAGTAGAAGTGATGTGTAAAGTAACAATGATTTATACAGTTCATATCAATTTAGAGGACACTTTGCAGTTGTAAAAAGCAATTATTGTTGATAATCCAGGGAACTTCGTCAGAAATTCGTCAACTGATTCATGGTATGAAACAGGAAAACTACCTGTCTGAATCTCATTGCATTTCTGCTGAAGTAATTGTTAGTGTGAATTGCCTGTCAAGATGTCGGACAATTGCTACTTGTGTATGTGTAGCTGGGTGCAGTGATGCATATCCTTTGGATGAACCAACACTAAAATCATGGAGTGTGGAACTTTCTGACTTTTGTTGAATGTACTGAACTGAACTTGCAAATGATCTGGGCCCGGGATATCAGTGAAAATGAATTGTTGAAAATTTTTTCACAATTTCACAATTAGTTTTAAAATCGTTTGAAAGATTCAATCAGATTTGTTATGGTGTTTTTTTTACTATAATTATATTATTAGTAATAATTATTACTTGGGCAAAAGGTATATGGCCTACATATGTATGCATATACATCTTGTACGAATACATGTGTACTTGTTATGTACATGTACATAATATGTACGTGTTACATATAATATAAAAACTATTAGCCATCGAAATCCTTGTGCGTAAATTTTGTGTTTTTCTTTTGTTATCTTACCTTCGAGTTGGTGATGAACATTTTATTTGCTTGTTTTTGTCAAACTGAATAAAAAATTTGAAATAGATAGACATAATGGGTGGAAACCCTCCAAATTGGTTAAATGAAAAGGGTTAAATGCATTTCCTGGGAAATCTAAGAAATAGATTTCTCGGAAAGAATATATAAATTACTGAATTTTATGTTTTGAAAGTTTCAAATATTTCATGATTCTAGTCTTTTAAGCTTATTGTTCAATTGTCCCATAATTCAGTGATTAACTGTTGAATTACCTAGTCCATCATAAGCAACACTGCTGATTGTCACTTTTATACGATTTTGATCAGTTAATAAACAAATTATTTTATGTCTTTGGATTATTTTATTTGGATCATTATACATTACTGTACCACTACAGTAAGAATTGAACAATTTACTGCTGCAAACGTACATGTGTAATGAATGTAAATCTCGAAGTTTATGATCACTAGCTGCATCAGAGACCAACTTATTCACCAGCGCTGTATCAAATCTGCTGAGCCACATTGTTTGGTAAGAATGAAAAATGCTGTCACATGCCAATGACAAGGTTTCTTCAAAGAGCATTTGCTTGTAGATGTATGCAAGTGTGATCCAGATGTTTGAACAATTAAATGACGCAAGTATACTAAAAGCGACTGGTGAATAGAGAGTGACATGGGGAAGAATGTGTCTCCATCCCGCACATGTTCGTGAATCTGTCTCTAACCCCATCCAAACGGGTATATCCCTGTTCCAATTAGGTGTGTTCCCATTCCACAGAAGTGAAATAACCAGATAAAAATGCTTGTGCACATTAAACTGTTCTGTTTAAATCCAAGTTTCTCTGTGCAGAATATCTAACTGAGGTTGAAAAGCTGTAGAATATTTAAGAATGGCAATTATATGTTTTAAATAGCTTCATGCTATTGTACACAGCTTCATTGCAAAAGTAAACGTTACCGCAGTAATTACCGCACTTGCATTTCCATTCCTGCAGTATTACTGCCTCTTCAGTGCCAAAGTGGTATTGCCATTTTCCCCATTACCATGTCACTCTCTGCTTGGAAATCATTGCAGCTCCTCATTACAAAGAGTAAATCTTGCCAAAAAGCTTTCAGACGTGTATTCTTGGCTTTAACAACTGATGTACAAGAGTTGAGTGTTTACATGTTGTATGTTTTAGAATGTTTCACTTTTATTCGGCTAAATATTCACTGAATCAAATTTTGCTTTGATTAAGTAAAACGGCTAAAAACTTCTCTTTTATTCCTCTAAATAATTCAAACATGCAGCCTTTGATGTTTCATCTAAAGGTGCAAGGTTCATGTATGTATATTAAATGTATGCAGACTAAGCTGACCACAAGTCCCAGTTTTCCTGGACTAGGATGACCACAAGTCCCAGTTTTCCTGGACTAGGATGACCACAAGTCCCAGTTTTCCCATTGTGTTTTCCGGAACATATCCCGTTTTATGCGATACATCCCAGTAACTTGTGTGAAAGAGCAATATTGTCCTGGTTTCTGACTAGTATTTTATATCTACACAGTGAGATGTGAATGGCTTCTATGAGTTTTGCGAGTCTGTCACCGTTGAATGCTACTTCGTCCTGATCAGTGGACAGATGCACTGGTTGTCACTACCATGTTGAGTGCATCATTATTATGTTTGAGACTCAGCAATCGTTCTTGTTGGAAGCTAAATGTTTTGACTTGTTTAATGAAGCTGCTTAGGTTTTCGCATACATTTTAGTACCCACTCATCATTAAAGGGTCAAATAATCTCACATTACGACTATTATGATAAAATACCAAGATGCTGACTGAATGGCAGTGGTTAAATGCAGATGTTCATAGGAAGCTATATCCATGCCACACTATTTTATATATCTTACGACGACCAGCATTCGGAAAGATATCCAAAATCTACTATGGCCAGGATTTGGAAAGATATCCAAAATTTACTATGGCCAGGATTCGGATAGATATCCAACATTTTCTATGGCCAGGATTTGGAAAGATTTCCAAAATTTTCTATGGCCAGGATTCAGAAAGATATCCAAAATTTACTGTGGCCAGGATTCGGAAAGATATCCAAAATTTACTATGGCCAGGATTCGGAAAGATATCCAAAATTTACTATGGCCAGGATTCGGAAAGATATCCAAAATTTTCTATGGCCAGGATTCGGATAGATATCCAAAATTTTCTATGGCCAGGATTTGGAAAGATTTCCAAAATTTTCTATGGCCAGGATTCAGAAAGATATCCAAAATTTACTGTGGCCAGGATTCGGAAAGATATCCAAACTTTACTATGGCCAGGATTCGGAAAGATATCCAAAATTTTCTATGGCCAATTCGGAAAGATGTCCAAAATTTTTTATGACCAGGATTCGGAAAGATATCCAAAATGTTCTTGCACAGAGATGCAAGATTTTACAGAGCAGAGTTGAAGTAAGTGCTCTGCACGTCTAGATTCCTCTTCTCTTACACAAATACCAAGTTTTCACTGTAGCAATTATTATTTAGAAAAATGGTAGAATGTACAAGGTTACATCATGTGAATATACCAAACCCAGACAAAAGGAACAAAAGTTAACCATAAATGAATAATGTCAAGGTATAACCTTTGCTATTACCACAGTGGATGGACTGTACAATTTACCACTGTGAACAGTTCAGCACTAACAAAAAGCAAACAATAATGAAATATTCACAGCACAGTCATTTTGCATTCGCCTGTACAATAACCGTTGGTGAACGATCTGTGAGGGTGAATCGATACAAAGGTACGGAGGCAGAAGTAGAGGGAAGTGAACCAATGATGAGATAGGCTTCCGGCTGTGGATCCATGTCCTCCTCTTCCAACTCGTCGTTGATGTCCGTGGAGGGAATTCCGAGAATGTCCCTCAATGTTGAGTTTGACCTCGACAGTTCTCGACATCGCTTCTGCAGCGAACGCACCTTTTCGTTCTGCGACTCAAGCGCCTTGACGACGAAATTCAGTTTCGATTTTATGAATGGAACATCATCGTCCTCTTCCGGAAAGCACTGGCCCACCCGGTAGATGTAACGGTACCGGGTTCTTCGCTCATTCACTGCGACCACATGATCCATGTCTGCCGGGATGGTGCAAAATGGCTTCTTCAGCTGGACTTCCATTGCGTTCTGCCCACTGGGTACTGAGCTGGCGACTGAAGCAGCCGTGGTGACTGTCTTAGATCCTGTTCCATTGTCCATCCACTTTTTGAAGACGTTTACTGGTTGGCCCTCGTCCGAACACTCGTTCTCGTCGAGTTCGACGCGAACAGCAGCCAGGACTTCGCTCGGGTTGATCTGCACATCTGTGCTGGTCGCATTCGGATTCGCCCTTGCCCACACCGCTTCGAACTCACCCTCCGACTCGTCTGACGATAACCGCAAGATCTTGCGGGAACGAGGCTTCTTCGGCTTGTCGAGTGTCGACTTGCTTCGCGCCGACTTGGCCGCAGACCTAGCTTTTTTCGTTTTGACTGCAGGCTGTGCTTCTTGAGGTTGATCTGCATCTGGTTCATATGCCTCCTGGATTTCAACGGACTTAGATGCAGACCAACTGTCCGACGGATTCTCTTCCAATTTGATGCCTATTTCATTTTTCTCTAACTTAGGATCATTTACTGGACTGGATTCCATACTGTCCTCTGGGTTTTCTTCTCTCTTTCTCTTGACTGGTTGACGCTTTTTCTCATCTTTCCTTCCTTTCTTTGCAGATTCATTGTCCTTCGTCGGTTGAAATGTACTCCTACGACCTGGTTGAGGCTTTGCTTTGGAAACATCTAAACAGACATACAACTAAAGAATTTAGCCTAACTGAAATGTGCAAGTCACTGAAATAGAAAATACACTCAACCAAATCTCAACCTAAATATGCGGGGGAAGGTTATTCCACGAAGAAGACCTATAATTGCAAAGACACGAATCAGAGACATGACCAGAGACCTTAACATCATCTGTCCATAGGTGACTAGTAATGGAGTGCTTGGCAAAGAGAGAAGGAACTCTGTGGTGCACAGGATGTAGATGAGAGGGCCAAGTACAGAGCCCTGTAGAACACCAAACTACCTCAACCCAGGACATTCTATTGTTGCAATTATGAAGCAGTGCCTACGAAATGCCTGCCTTGAGGTTAAATGTGAGTCCCATCCTGCTTACTGGATAATCTTACCCTTACATTTCAGCACTGTGTCCCATAGCACAGATCTGTAATTATAAAGGCACTTAATAACACAGCTTGTACCTTTTCTTACCTCTCAAAAGAACCACAACACACATAGCTGATCAAATATGAGAATGAAAACAGCATGAAATAAAATGTTAAAATATTAATTCTCATACAATACAACTGTTTTGATATTGCCCCTCTTGAGTGCACACATACCTCAATGGTGCAACTGCAACTAAATTGTAGAGCAATTGTATGCAAAGGACTTGCTCAAAGTCCCTACACAGTAACTCCTCGGACAAGGATCGCATCCGTACTCTCTCCGTCACAGGCTGACTGCTCTAGCCAATCATTACTTTGTACATAACAGTGCACAAGTACGAGGCCAAGTCCTGGGACTTCTTTACACATTTTTTAATAATGTTCATATGTTCTATAAATTCTGGCTATGCAGCATACCGTGATCGATTGCTTCTTTGCCACCAGAATGTTGTTCAGTTTTCTTGATCCTGGAACTCGGAAGCCGTTTGAACTTGGATGGGACGGCGGTCTCTTTGAGGATGCCAGAGTCAGGACTTTTATAATCTCTTGGTGTGAAATGGTCGCTGCACAGCTGGCTCTGCTTCATCGGGCTCCAGTTGTCACGGCCAATAACACTGGTCCACTTAGCCAGCAGCGAAGGATTGTGCAACGGAAACCTGTCATTTAAAAATCTCATTAAGAAAATGAAGCAATGCCTACAATCAGGCTTTGAAGTGGGTAAGTATGAAACGGTATGCCATACCGGTACCTCTCCTAGCCCAGTGCAAGCATACCGGTACTTTTCCAGACCAAAAAGCCATACATGGCAGGAGAGGGGAGTGGTTCTTTTAACCATACCAGCACCTCTTTTTCCCCACTTCAAGCCCTGCCTACAATCTCTTATATCATCTTTCACTAACAAGGGTCTGCTTGACTATCTGTCACCACCCCACAGTGATCTACACCATAGCGCCCTTGTAGCGTTATGGCTGCGTTACGGCGCTCTATAAATTGTCCGTTTAATAACATTGCCACATCCTAGTCCGGAACATCTTAACATGATGCTATCAGAATGCTATCTGGGAATCCATTGGTTTGGGCTCCATGTGCATGCATGGGCCAGAGAGTGGTGACCCTTCCAGTTTTCTGTGCATTGTTTGTCTGTTAATGAAATTTAATAATAATAGAATCATTGTTTAATTTGTTTTGTCTGCCAGTGTCAAATCAGAATCTTGGGACGTAAAGGCAAGGAGCAAGCAAGGTGTTTTTGCGAAAATCTTTGATGGTGGTTGTGTGGTGGTATTGGAGTAGAATCAGGACAGCATAGCTTGATGAGTTTGGTTCATCCCAAACAGCTGATGTAGCATATTAGGCAGTGATTGCAAAATTGCAGAGAGGATGAGACTTGGGGCAGAGAAAGCCATGATGATGAGCGTGAAGACCTGCGTGTTTGGATGGTGGATAACTGGCAACTGTGATAGGGTTGAGCTGTTTTAAAGGCATTATAGATACAATTTTTAATGAATTTGCTGAGGAATTTCAGCCAATGAAGCGATTTCAGACTTGCAGACTATCTGATTGCCTTTTTGTCTAATCCATTACAAAACGTCCAGCTATTTTGTGAAGTTACTGGTTGACACACTACACAAAAATACCAATAGTAATGAAATACATTCAATTCAGTAATTTTAACATAAACAAATGAGGGTGAAAGCGCAATATCGAGGTATGCATATATACTGGCTGTGGCTTTGTGATAGTCAGGCATCGTGAGTCGGTTAGGGTAGTACATTGGCATCATCAGGTTTAGGATTAGAGCTAGTGTCGTCGTTAGCAAAATGAATCCTATGGCATAGTATGCCAGAAGACACCGCACGACACGAGGAAACCTATGCACCCCCATACTGCACTAACGCCCATATGAGATTGTACAGGTTTTCCTCCAGTATTTCAGGTTTAAAAGAATCTGTGTACAGTGTGACTGTAAAAGGAGAGTCGAATACGTATTTCCGAGAATAATTTTATCAGCATTAGGGCCTCAAGTCTTTGTCAAACTGTTATTCGTTATGGTAATTAGTCAGACCGCGAATGGGGTCCTCAAACTAACCGATGAAAATGCAAGCTGCTGGCAACGCCTTTACCACTGCTGTTAGAACAACCATACGCCACACACAACGGCATTTCATCAAATTAATGTTAAATTTCAATGAAAATGCAACTAAAGTTAAAGTTTTGTAAGCACTCTCTGCAAAAATCTGCTACGGTAACCAACTACCTGACGGAAACAAACTTGTGGCGCCATCTGGCATCGGCTATTTTCAGTATCGTTACCATTTTCATTTATCAAACACACGATAATAAATTTATGGTATGTATTAATTCATAATCAATTGGCTATGTCAGCAGTGTTTAGACAGAACAATTTGCTTATATGCTCGTGGGACAAACTTGACAGCGCTGCATCAAACCGTTCTTGTTACAATTATTTGACTTATTGAGCATTTTGAAAAAGTTATGAATTGGGTATATCATATTTGTAGAACTCTGTAAAGTGTTGTCTGAGCGAATTGTAAATTAGCCTTTTCCTTTTACTGTAGGCCATGCAGGCAGGGTTGTCGAATTTTATTAGTTTTAAATTCGATGGCAGGACGGAAACCATGTCGGTCAAGTGAGCGTAGCGGGGTAAGAGAACTTAAAGAAGTGACAGAGGACTGAGAGAAGGGCAGACAGGTCACGGATGCATATGGGGGTCACATAGATACTTAGGCGTATAATGACCAGTATTATTAAAATATGTGACTGATTAAAGTGAAAACATTGAGTTGATGAACCCGAGCAATAAGGAGAGCCAATGAAGGAGGTCAAACAGAAAGGCAAAGATGTTGGACGATTTGGGCTAATATTAATGTATGAACATTGCATAATTAGGTAGGCCCTATTGTTATATTTGCCAGTTGATCAATTAGACTGATATAGCTTTCCTTCGTAGACATGCATTTGGCAATAACATTTAATGAACAATTATGGCCAACTTTTCTATAAAACTCAGCCATTTAAAGGTGAACAACAATTATGTACTCAACGCGCAATATTATTGCAAATAATTCTCTAACATTTGAGCGCCTGTATTTAAACGCATCCTGATATTTTCTGCGCAATCTTAGCGCCAAAGAATTGCGCTGTGTGTTAGCGCAATGACCCAGATAATTTGGCCCTCGATAATTTGGCCTTCGAAGTGGGTTCGTCAACAAAATTTGCACTCGTTGTGATCAGCTTTTACACCGGACGTGATCTGACCTGACCTGACCCGAAATGGCGTGTTTACATTTTTAGTGGATGTGACGTCATCGATGCACTCTGAGTGAGCATAGTGAAAAGCGGCGTCGACTATTCAGCATAATAATGGCGGAGGCTAGGAGTGCCGTCGCTCAGCCAAGAATTATCGAGCTCGAGTTGGACCGAAATACGTGGAATGACTTCGCCCGCGCATGGAGACGATCAGTCGTCAAGGGTTTCTTTAGATTTAGGTTAGCCACTGTTTATGTGCATGGGTTGTACTTGCAGCAGACATCATATGACTGAAGAGCTCTGCTAGTTATTCATACATTCAAATATTTATATAGCACATTTCCAGGTAACTGCTCAAAAGCGCTCCCAAATCCGGCCCGGGCAAAAGCTAAGTTTTAAAATGGCCATAAAATGTACCACTCCACGAATCAGGGCACGAATCAGGGAACAGACGTGACTCTAGAGAAAGGCTACTCCAAACCCTAGGTCATATCCATCACAGAAAATGCATATATGCAGTTTAGCATAGCTGAGCTATGAAACCCCAAGAACCTTGTCACCAGAGTGAAGGAAGCGACTGAACCGGGCCATAGTTACTAAACCGGGTCCTCAATACTGCTATAGCTCAATCTCGAACCTTTGCTTCAATTGGTCCCTCTCTCTGGGGCATGCTCTCTCTTTCTGTTCGCTCCAAAATTCTATCTAGCATCCTTTCATCCTCTTGCCTTCCTCAGAATCTGCTTCTTCTTTTCATGGGGCCTTGTGCACTGTTCTTGCGCACTCTCAGCGCTTCTGAACGGTTCAGCCTACTGAGGGTGCTTCACAAATGGCTGAATACAATACAGTGATCTGCTGGTGACAAAAATCTTTGTTGTCTCGTAAACGATTTATATGCAATCACCTCTGGTTGTTCCTGAGCTAGCCTTTTATTTGTTCAAATTATTTAGAGTTTCCAGAGTGTTTATACCGTTCTGTCTTTTCTTTCATAATTCTGACTGATCTTCAGGTTAATTGCTTCTTCCTAAGGACTACCTTCTTCATGCCGCTACAAGTACCCGGCTACAAGTGCCCTTGTAGCGGCTACAAGTATCCTTGTAGCGGCATAAATATGGGGCTTAGTGCCGGCCTATAGTGGTTGAGAGTGCCACTAGAGGGCACCCCCGCTACAAGTACCCTTGTAGCGGCGTGGCCTGCGTTGCGGTGTTCTAGAAATTGCCCATTTAATAATAATTGCTTATTCAAGTTTATTTGGAGATTAGGCTATTGAAATTGTCATCAGCATTATAGCTATTGGCTTATCCAGAAGTTTAGTGACTTTTGGGTTAATAAACTGTGTGTGTGTATGTATTAGCAAGGTACCATAACGAGATTGTGCAAATCACTGGTGAGGCTGGAATTACTTCATACCCCCAACCCTTGCAACCCCAGATCACTTAGACAGCCATTGATAAGGTAGACCCAATTGGGGCTCATAAGGTTATAATATTTCATGGGAGAGCAGTCAGTACAAATTGAGAGGTTATTTAAATTAGCAATGCCCAAGTCAACTCAAAGCCACATGTATAAGTTATTTAAGAAACAAAATGGAACATTATAGCAGAAATACTTCAGCGCAACTGGTTATGGATTGAGTTGTACCATATTACAGTTTCAGAGGACACTATCACAGCTATGAAAGATGGGTTATTATGCATTCCAGGTGAATGTGGTTCTTAGGTCTTCTGAACTGTGTAGAACCCTGTTAGGTATAAAAGTATGTGTGCTTGTAATGTTAATGTAATGTAATTGAAATATCAAAAAGTATCAGGGCCACTTGAAAACCATACTGGGGAGACCAGCTTATTCACCAGCCATGTCACTCTGGTGCCCTCAGGCAGAGTTTTTCAGGATGCCCATTTAAAAACTAGATGATAGCTAAAAGATGGCAATTCTATATTTCAAATTTGCTCGGTGACCTCTAGTGGCATTCTCAACCACTATAGGCCGGCACTAAGCCCCATATTTATGTATGTGAGCAAGTATTTAGCATACATGTATGTTAAGAATGTTGTGCATTTTCTTTTATAGGAATATGGTGCGCAATGGCTTGTGGCCAACGTCTGCTTATAACCTTGGTGTTGGCGTTGCTGTGTTGTCCAGTTCTCTTGCCAGTGATGCTAAGGTCCTTCGGCCAGTTAACACCCACATCTGGTCTTTAGCTGAAAGGCTTCACATTCACCAAGGTATTAAGCTTTACTTAGGTTATCAATGTTGTAGCTTGATAATCTACTGATTTACATGCTGAAGGATATGGGAATCGACTGGGATGACGCGTAGGAGACTGCTAAAGATCGTACTTGATGGAGAGCTCTTGTCGACCGATGAAGCTTAAAATTTTTGACTTTCACCGTTTCGTATAATGAAAAATTAGCAAAATAAATGTGCTTGTATTAACTGCTGATATGGTTTTAAATTGAAAATTTTTAACTATTTGTGTGTGTAATATTTGCTAAGGCGAATACTTCCGAATAGTCCCAAAAACCGGGATATTCGGCCTAGGCGAATGTCTTAGGCGATTTCCAGCTAATTGTAGAGGTGGCTATTAGAGTCTCACTGCTGTAATGACGTTTTGATGCACCGGTGTGTGTCATTGACAGGAATTCCGTACTATCTACGGCTGTTCATAATATCAAGCAGTGGAGGCATCATCTTCTTTGTTCTTCTCATGTTCACGAGACGATGGCTGCTCAGAATTCTGCTCTCATATCGAGGATGGATGTGTAAGATGTTGACTCTTTTGATTGGCAGTTTATTTCATGTAAGGTAAGGATGAGGTTGTACATTTAATAATAATATTTATTAACTCTGACACAATTACTGTAAGATTTTATGATAAAGTTGTTACGGATGATAGCAAGTTTAACAGTATTCGAATTTTACTGTTTGTCAGCCTGTATGGCGTCCATTTGACTATAGAATTGTTCAAATAAGAGGTGAATAAACAATTTCTCACAGCTTCTCTTTTTGGGAGCTTTAGAAATATAGAGATTATGGCTATGAGCAGAATTGTCTGTTTGTCAGTAAAATAATGCAGAGTATGTTTACATTTTTAATTTAAAATGATGAAATCATCAAAATCAATCTCATATTAAATATCTTAAGGTCAAGTCAAACAGATAAAGCCTGCAAAGATTAAAATAAGAGATTAAAAAAATCAAGCTGACAACAAGTAAATGCTTCCATTTAAATTACATTGTTTTCATCAATCCAGCCTGTACTAAAACATAAGTATGTTTTTTAATCCAGCTTCCAGTTAAGCATAACTCTTCTCATTATTCCCGCTTCCTTTTAGGCAGAAATCTGTTCATTATTCCCTCTTCTATTAAAACAGCATACTCTTTGTTGTCAGTAAAACACAGCAGATTATGTTTACATTTTTAATTTAGAATCATATCCACCATAGGCTCCTACTCAGTCTTGAGGACTCACCTTCATGATGTTTGTCTGATCATGGCTTAGTCGTAATCAGATAAATATCTAGAAGATCACTCAATGTGCCATCTTTTGATGACTTGTGCATTATACACTGGCACTATAGAAGTTCTAATTACAATTTTCGAGTAGATTAAGATTTCTATTGTGGTTCCATTTTTATTGTTTTATCATGGTACTATAGAAGTCATTAACTAAATCAGATGCTGCATGTATATTCTAGATGAGCCTCCGCATCGTCAGTCGTGGTGTTCTACCATCTGGGGATTCATCGTCTGGATGGTCTCCGGTTACCATCCGATTACGTTCAGCTACCAGAACAGCCTTCCGCGTCTTCCAGTTCCTCCACTGAATTCCACGATCGATAAATTCCTCGACTCTGTTAAGCCGCTGTACGCGGAAGATTCCAAACAGTTCCAGGTTCTCAAGAATGATGCAGAGGTCAGAGGTTAATTTTATCTTGTGAATATTCATAGGGTATGGTGATGAATATTCAGATTCACTTTCAACTGATTAAAATTAAATTGTTTTGATTTCCTGATGACTGTTTGTTGTTCATTTACTTCAGGATTTAAAGTTATCCTCAAGATATTGATTGGTCTTTGAGGGTTTTACAGCATGATTTTTATTATTATTTATCAAAATTTGTAATGCACGTAAAGTCACTTCGAAATGTGAATCTGAGGCGCAAAGGTAGCTGCCAGGTGGAGTTGCACTTAGCTTTCTAAATCCTTGAAAGTCAAGGAGAAATAGTGAGTATTGAGCTGCTTCTTTGAAGGAATTAAGTGAATTTTAGCTATGAAGAGTGAATGGCAGTCAATTCCATTACTTGGGAGCAGTAGCATGGAACACATGAGAGCCTATAACTGTTCTGCATCGTAAAAGACCTTTACTTGATGATAGTAGACAACAAGGAGCAATGTAAGGAGTTAGTAGTGATTGAAGGTTGTTGGGTAGGTAGGCGTACTGGGGATGAGGGCTTTGCCGTTTAAACAAGCCAATTTTAATTTCACTCTGAATTCAATATTAATTCAATGCAGTTGATGGAGTAGGACTGAGGAGCATGTGTCTAGGGTGACATACAGCACTACACGAGCTAAGTAGCTTTGGATGTGCTGTGGCCATGTTGTGTTCAAGGTCTGACAGACTCATAAAAAAAGCATAATCGAGGCAATAAGAGACAAGCAAGTGGGATATAGTTTCTGACATATTCGTAGTAAGAGCCAGTCTGGTGTGACATATTGCCCTGATCATGTGATCGAAACAATATTTGCAAAGGTCTGTTATGTGCCATCGCAATTTGAGCTAACTGTCCAGGGTAATCCCGTTTGGTTTGACAGCATCTGATAGTGGCACAGCAATGCTCACAAGGTCAATGCGAGAAATAAGATTTGACTCATATTCTAAAATGTTAATTTTGCATTGTTTATTTGCTGTCAGCTTGTTTTTTTTAATCTCTTATTTTAATCTTTGCAGTTTTTGTCTCTTTGACTTGACTTTAGATATCTTATTTAATGTGAGCTTGAATTTGATGATTTCATCTAATTGGGCTTTGATCTTTGATGATTTTTGATTTTTTTATGGACTTAATCCATGTATGAACTTGATCTTTGAGTTGTTGGGGGTTTCTGAATGTTGAAGGAGTTTCGAATGGATCTTGGACCGAGACTTCAGAGGTTCTTGGTACTCAAGTCGTGGTGGTCTCCAAATTGGGTGACTGACTGGTGGTGAGTTGACTTGGCAGATCAAAAGCATCCTAACTCCTCTATCGACCCAACTACCTTCCTACTTAATCACCTACCTGCCTATCTATCTACCTACCTATCTACAACCTCTCTTCCCTCCTTACCTCTCTCCATGCTTTCCTCCTCCCCTTCGTCCCTACCTACCTCCCTTCCTCTCTCCATCCATCCCTCTGTATCTGTCTCTTTCTGTTTATATATATATATATATATATATATATATCACTCTCTCTTTGTCTGCCTGTCTGTCTCGTTTACTCAGTTTTTAGCTAATTCCGCTAGGCATGGAAGTGGAGGAGATATGATTTTGCCCTGTTGTGGATTTCAACCCCTTGCTTTTGGGTTGATTGCCCAGCATGCTGGCCGCATCTAATGTGCATGCTAAGATAAGGACCGTTATATCATTCAGACCTAAGGTTGATTTCACTCGCCTGGTGAAGGACTGCTGGGATAAGATGTCATTATTGTCTTGTTTGAGTGAGCTCAACTTAGTGTAATGGACAAACAGCAAACTCATCTTGTTCCTAACATCAATGATGATTTCTGTCATGCTGTTTCAAAGTTTCTCTCATTATTTTATTTATTGATGCTGTTTGAATAAACTCTGTAATTTCCTGAGGCACAAGGAAGTCTGAATCATAGGAATGATTTTGAGATTGGTTTGATTGATTTTTAAATTTTTGACCTTCTGCAAACAAGGATACAAACTTCACTTAATGTTCCTTGTGAGAGTAAAATAACGATTCTTTTTTTTGGATATATTTTTGACAGGGAAAAGTATGTTTATCTTTCGAGTCGGTCTCCATTGTCCATCAACAGCAATTACTATGTTCTGGATCATGCACACTGGTGCCCTACTCATCGACAAATCTCAAGGTGAGTCAATAAGTGCATAATTTGTGAGATTTGGCAAATATTTTCACAGATGGTAAATGAGCAACAGCAACTAAGGTTGACTTAATTCCTCTATTGTGAGCTTTACTGATGTCAAAATTCACTGCCTGACTTACCTGAAAACTTGTATTAGTGTCGCCATAGCAGCATAACTCTCTATGTATTTCAAAAGCAGAGTGAGGATATATAGTCATTGATTGTGTAAATCTTTAACGACCAGCGTTATTGATTATGCCTTAAGTTTTACTATGTGCTGGTCGTTAAAGGGTTAAGGGTGTCAGATACAGTATCCATCCGTTTTTTTCAATTGTCACATGTTCTAGGGTTATGATTTGGTATTCTTGTGAATGTCTACATTTTCTTTTGTGACAACAGGGCGGCCAGCACGATCTTCCAGTATATGATGTGCAAACGAATGATTGATCATGAGTCTCTCCCGCCAATCCTCATTAGAAACACAATTCCCTTGTGCATGGCTCAATATGAACGTCTCTTCTCAACAACCAGGTAGGTAGACTGAGCATTGCTTTTATTATAGGGATATCTGGGAATGTAAACTGTTTGTGTGCGTGTGCATGTGCGTGCGTGTGTGTGCATGTGTGTGTGTGTGTGCATGTGACACTGTGTGTAGGCATGTGTACATACTCATGTTTACATAATTATATATATATATATATATATATATATATATATATATATATATATATATATGTATACTCATGGTTATGTAATCAATATGTTTATATATATATATATACAATATTTACATATCTAATATATACAAGTGTATGTATGTTTGTACATGTGTATGCACCTGTGTATGTATGTGTATGCTATTTGTAAACATGGCACATTTGAAATGGAATACAAGTATCTTCGAAGAATTTCTTTTCTTGAATTGGTGTTGTAATATTATTAGTTATTACTACTAAGGTTGTAACATTATTGTTGGCACAATCTCAGCACATAGGTGGTGTACAGATACCCATGTAAAGAAATTGCTGTTGAGCTCGGATCTAATATAGTGAATTGTTTTCCATACTGTCATTATCATTATGCACAAGGTCATCAATTGTTGGGTCACCTCGAAGTGAAATGACGAGTCATCATCATCATCCATTAGAGAATTATGATTGGTAGGAATCAGGCTGTGATGGGTTAGCGAGTTGAAGGAGGCTTGCCTGGGTTTTGGCGTAAACGACTACGATGAACCAACAGCAGAGGAGTAAATCTCAAAGCTATGGACCAGCTACCAAGAATGGTCGTCCAATACTTTTCCGGTAGTCAGAGATGCGTATTATATGGTGTGGTAGTTTTGACTTTTTATGGTTTTTCATCAATAGTTTTTAAGGCTTTTCTGTATTGTATGCTTAGGATTCCTGGAACTGATGTTGACACATTGGTTAAGTTTGACTCCTCAAAGGTAAATGATCTCAACACTCTTCACAATGTTTGTAAGTAAGTAATCTTTATTACCCTGGTGACTTTCTTGGGCCTATTCACTCTAACTAGTGACTGATAAACCCTTGACAAGTTGTTTATGCACAATGCTGCTGTTGGCAAGCAGTGGCATTTGGCACAGCATCACCTGGAAGTTAATGCATAGGTTCATATCGGGTACCGTGGGATTTGGGATTTTGAGCGCCTTTGAGTAGACTTCTTGAAGGGACGTTATATGAAATTCCTGAAATGATGAATGAATTTGTTTATAGCAGTCTTAATGTCATGTTAGGCTTAAATACATGAGAGAATGAAGAACTGGCCATAAGCTCCACTCTGAGGCATTGCACGATAGTTATTACTTTACTTGCTCTATCAGTCAAAGTAACGTACAACATAAATGTAATTTGGAAAACACGAATTTAAGAAAATTAATCAGTGGCACTCCCAACCTGACAGAGAGGGGCCATTGCTTAAACAGAATAGACTGCATATATATTATGTGCTTTTGTGTTAAATTTATTTTGGATCCCTTCATATTTATGTAGCATCTTTTAAATGTTGTATTCCCTTAGCATGTGACTGTGATGAGTCGTGGTATCTATTATCGTCTGGATTTGTACGATGTGCGTGGACGTCCACTGTCTCCACAAAGCCTGGAAAAGCAGCTGGAGTGGATTTTGGAGGATGCTAATCAACATCTTGGCAAGTTTACCATCGGCTTTTATGTCGTGTTCATCTTCTGATTTCATAATTTAAAGAAAATGCAGTACAGTGTAATGCATGCAGTACAGATATAATATTATTAAATCCAGAACTGTCTGGTAGGTACTTTTGCGGATGCTTAGAATCTACCATCTTATTTCTTAATAATGTGCAGACACTGTGAAATGTCTGTGTCACTTGCATCCTTTGGCAAACTTGGCTATGAGATGTTTGCACAGTGCATCATTAGTGGTGAGGTTGTGATATAGCCAACCACTCTCACTGTCTAGGTAGATGAAGTTACAAACACTTTCTTAAAACTATGATCCATGACTGATTGTATCTTTTGGATTAAGTGCTATTGGCAATGTGCTGTTTGTTTGCTTAGTAGCCACCATTGATACTTGTGTTGTGTGACTTTCACTATAGACGCTTCCAGATTAGACTGCAACCTGTGTTTTTTTAAAGCTATCATATTTACATATTTACATATGTGCCATGTCATTGATCAGTACTATACAAACTCTGCAGTTAGGCTGTTGAAAGTATGGGTCTGCAGTTAGGCTGTTGAAAGTATGGGTCCGCAGTAAGGCTGTTGAAAGTATGGGTCCGCAGTTAGGCTGTTGAAAGTATGGGTCCGCAGTTAGGCTGTTGAAAGTATGGGTCCGCAGTTAGGCTGTCGAAAGTATGGGTCCGCAGTTAGGCTGTTGAAAGTATGGGTCCGCAGTTAGGCTGGTTTCACAGCATCGAAGATTGTCTTAAATAGCATACTAACTGCCATGCCTAGCTTCTGTTTCCAGGTGAGTACTCAACTTTCGAGCAGTCTATCGCCGCTCTGACTGCGATCGATCGAACGGAATGGGCACAGATCAGAGCCGATCATTTTTCCACAGGAGTCAACAAGGACTCATTGGATGTACTGGAGTCGGCTGTATTTCACGTAAGCTCCTACTTTGCACCAGCCGATCATAATCAAAGTGGAACCCTATAGCTAACTGTGTGTGAGAAACCCCTCAACCTCTGCACAATTTTTTCTTTTATGGGCAGCGTAAATTTTGTGTTTTTAAGCCAACTCTGTAGTTTTCCAACCATGACTGCTCACTGTGTGGCCTGTCACCCCTGGGGTCTCATGTGACGTCACACGTGGGGCACCTGTGACACACATGTGACGTCACACCTGAGTCATCTGTTACACACATATGACAACAAGATCTGAAGAATCATTGATAGGGTTTATGTCAGCCTACAATGTGGGCTCCTTGGCTTATCGAAACTTGTTTTGTTTTATCTCCATTTATTTTTCTTAGGCAGTAGCCTGTTTGGAAGAGTTTTTCTCTAAGATGCACTCTGCATATATTTACAATTGTTGCAATTTTCAATTACATTGTTAAAAATTATTACAATATTCAATTTGAATGTTGTACTTATAACAGTTTGCAGTTAAAATGCATTTATTGATTTACCTTTACCTTGGCTATGTCATAAGTTGCATTTGCCTCGTTTAAAGAATATCACCTGCTCAATTCGTCCTCGATCGCACAATCGAGTGATCCCACATGTTAACACACTTATGTAATGTCGCTTTATTGCCTTATGGTAAATCTTATTGCTTGCTTTCTCTTCACACTCTCTCAACCCCGTGGATGTCTGTTTTGTAATTGCTTAATGTGATCAGGGGTAGCGATCCTGGTGGGTTCGAGAGGGACAAGTCCCCCCACTTTTTACAGAGAGGGAACACGTTACACGTTTGTCCCCCCCATAAATTTTCTACCCCTCTCATTGGGTGTCCCCCCACCTGTCAAACAAGATCGCCGCCTCTGATTGTGATCACTTTGTGATTTCTTTGATTGTTCATATCTGATGTTCCCTCAGTGCTTTTTCTGTACTTCAATAGAGTACATACTTACTGCATTTTTGACAAGTCTGTTTTTTTCAGTCAAATGATCAATCAAACCATTTGCATTTGCTCAAATGCAAGTTAGTAAGCATAGAGATCATGGTTTGATTGATCATTTGACTGAAAAAAACAGACTCATCAATTCAGGAATTCCAGAAGATTGGGTGTCTGCTGCACAATCTGTGATAAGTACACATCACCAGTTGAATGATCCATCAAACCGTGATCTCTCTGTTCACAGGTGGTCTTAGAAAGCAAGTCGTTTGATTCATGGAGTGCGCGTGGCAAGTACCTTTTGCACGGTGACGGTGCTTCGATCTGGTTCGACAAAAGTTTCAACGCCATCTTTTTCAGCGATGGCAAAATGGGTCTCAATGCGGAGCATTCATGGGGAGATGCACCCATCATGGGGCATATCAGCGAATACAACCTCACCAATGAGTTAGTCAGTTAATTATCTTGAGATGTGGTTCATCAAGACCAAAGCATGAAATGTAGTATAGCAAGTTTACACAGATAGATAAATGGTCGAATGGTGAAGCCGGCAGTTGGCCTGTAGCACGGAGAGTTCGGATTTGATCCTTGTCTAAGGAGTTACTGTGTGGCGACATTGAGCAAGTCCTTCGTGCACAATTGCTCTGCAACATATCTGCAATTGCGTCTTTGAGGCGTGTGTGCACTTCTGAACTAATTGTAGGAAGGACAATGTCAAATTACAGTTATATTATATTGTATAATGGAAGGAAAGTGTCCTGCTAGCAGAGTCGCCCAATTTTTCTTTTATCTTTTATGGGCAGCGTAAATTTTATGTTTTTAAGCCGATTCTGTCGAGGTATGATGGATCATGGGTCGTAAGGTCAGGAGTTCAAATCCCCATCAGGGCATAGCATTTTCAAGATTACAGGTCTATTCATGCTTCCTAAACCAACCCAACTATGACAAGTACAATTGCTGTACTCTGTCAGTGGGTAGATCAAGAAACCAGGGATAGAACTGGCCACCTACCCTCATATGCTGATGGTAAGCAAAATACATGAATGCATGCCCTTAGGGCTGGCTATTGTTTAAGTGTCAAATTAAACATATGCATTAGAAAGAATGAGAGTGGTGCTAGTGCAGTCACTATGCAGGTAATTTTGGATTCTCCAAAATGGTTACTGTGTAGGGACCTCAAGCAAGTCTTTCAATCAGCATCGTTGATTGATGATTAGTCATTAGATAGGGCCCTAAATAAATGCGTAATATAATATTAATCTGACTGGTGAGTTTGGTAGGAACTAACTAGGCAGTCTATTTGTTTGAATTTTTGGGGCATTTTGGATCTGGATTTGCTCTGTACAAAGAATTTGGAATGCAGTTTTATTTAAAAGCAGCAAGCCTTGTGCTTTATAATAACTGCATCACAGACGTTTCTGAGGAAGAGAAATTCTTAAATGCTACATTACTGTCCAGTCTGCTTCACTGCCTCTGATTCTTGTTTTGACATCTGACACATTAATCTCGATGTTACTAATTCATTTACAGGATTTTGCATCCTTTGTACAACGACAATGGATTTGTGGAGCCAAAGACATCCATCCGGCAAGACCATCTGGTCACCCCTCAAAGACTTCAATGGAACATTCCAGGTCCCTTGGAAGTTTCCATTGAGCGGGCAGTTATATTCAGTCAGAAGGTTGGTTAAGCAATGACTCAATTTGTAATTAATATTTATAATACTGACTGTTTAAATATAATATAATGTACTATTCTCTGTTAATTTGAGCTCAGTATGATTACAAGTCTTAGTATAAACAGATGATTGCAAGTCTTTGATGGAGTTGAATTTTTGCTTTATTTTTAGAGCAATGATGATCTCGACTTAGTTGTAGTGGAGCACAACGAATATGGCAAAGGATTCATTAAAACATGCAAGGTAAGAATTTGCTTCCCTTTCTTTCAGTCTATTAATTTTAACTAATTAGTATGTGAATAAGCTGACCACTAATGAACTGTGCAACCTTTATTGAATTACACTGTATGGCAGGACCCATTTAGTTCCTCCAGTGTTCACTTTGAGACCTAATTACTTTATTTATTTATTTTTTTATTTCCGAAATTTGATACCACCCTTCTTCCAACATCTTTTGCTCAGAAGTGCATACACATGCCTCGACAGCGCAATTGCAGTTGTACTGCAGAGCAATGGTCCGCTAAGGACTTGCTCAAGGTCCCTACACAGTGACTCCCTGGACTAATTAATATTTATAATACTGACTGTTTAAATATAATATAACGGGTCGAACCCGCTCGCTCAGCACACACTGAACGTTACGGGCTGACTGCTCTAACCGATCGGCCACTGTGCCACACTAGTGGCTCATTGGTCGATTACTATTTTATATATATGTATGAATGAACAGATTATGTCATGAAGTCAACTCTGTTCTGCTATGAACTAGACTCATTTCTGTTCAGTAGAAGCACCAATCTAAATCTTCAGAAATTTGTTCTCTTCCTTGTATCAGAACTGTCTCTAAGTATGTTGAAAGTGTCAACATAGCTTTGGGACTGTAGTGTACTCGCTCTTTCCGAAGTGAGTATGATTTAATCAATGATTTTAAAATGTGGTTCTGAGGATAGGTGAGTCCAGATGCCTATCTCCAGATGGCGCTTCAGTGGACCTATTTCAAGGACTCTGGTGGGAATCTGGCCTTGACCTATGAGTCATCTATGACGAGGCTGTATCTTCAAGGTCGGACTGAAACTGTTCGTTCGTTGACAACCAAAGCAGCAGACTTTGTTCGGTAATAAAATCCTCTCATTGTAAAGATTAAGAGCTAATGACCCCTTGTGCTCCACAGAGAATGACTTGGGCATGACTTTTGCTCTTAAATGGGCTATATAAATGTTCAGAGACATCCTGATAAATAAATGCATACAGGTACATAGTAAATACAGACACACTCACACATTAATTTACAGCTATTGGAGTTGACTGTCGAATAATAATACATAGACACAAAAGAACAGAAGGGCTTTGGTTCTGTACCTGCTAGCCGCAAAAGGTTGACTCAGCCTTCCACCCTTAGGGGCGATTTTTAAATGAACATTAGCAGGAAGGATCGGCACCTAACAGGCTGCAATACAGTTATAAATGGGCTCCTGTTTATCTTGTTATCTAGTGTTCTGGTTATTTCATGGAATCAGTTTGAATTGAATAAGCAAATATATTTTTGGTTTTATTCTGTAATGTTTGGCAATTTTTACTACAACCAATTCCCTCTAAAATGCTAGCCTTGTTGGCCCAATTGATACATTGGTTAGAGTATAAACCCAAGCCCCTCTGTGTGTGACTGAGTATGCATGCACTTCCCATACCAAAGGCTCAAATCTCAAACGAACTGACAAAATCCATGCAACGGGATCCTAAAAGGTATGGCATCACTACCACCTGGTGGTAGTGAAGAATCCTTGAGCCTGCTAAGACCATTTACAACTGAGCTAGGTTGAGGTCACATGATTGATGTGAAATATGTACATTTGCATTTATTGGTGCGTGAATGGCTTGTACACGTGATATTTGATGTTAAGTTCGATGGCTGATGTGACAAAGAGCAACGTTGAGAGAATCGATCTGCTTCGCAAGGCATGCGACCATCACCAGACCCTCTATCGAGACTCTATGAACGGCCGGGGCATCGATCGTCACCTCTTCGGTCTCTACGTTCTGTCGAAGGGGTTTGGATATGTGAGTAGACCTCTTTCAAAGAATACCATATCCTGCATAACATGACAATCACCAGTCTAATTAATATACACAAACATTATATACTTTGGGATGAGCTCCTTTTGTATAATTTATGGTTGTTTTTGACTCGTTTATGGTTTACCAAGAGACTCATTTAGGTACACTGCACACTGAAATTGATATTGGAGGTCCACACTGCAGATCCATATACTAAAATAATCGCATAAGGCGTTGACTTTGTCACTCGCTCTCTCACTAGTTCACCAACTGACTGTAAGTCCATTCATCTGGAATGGACTTCCCAATTACTTTCTGTCTCCCCTTACAATTATTATTATTACCTTCTACCTTTTATGAGCTATTGTAATAATTTCTGGGCTGGGAGCATCTCTGTGTAATTTTGCTCGAAGATGTGTTATATAAATTATCAAAATGAACGAATGACTGATTTACTGTTGCTGTTCAGCAATTCCCAATCTGTGGTCAGTGGGCCAAAAGTGGTCCGCCAGGCCTCAAAAAGTGGCCCTCGACCTATAAAAGGCATAAAACAATATGTGAAAAAATTAATATTTGATAGAATAATTATTTTCTATTTTAAATTATCATGTTTTGTTGATATTTTTACTAAACCTGAATTTATCCATGAGTAATTTTATTCTATTCTAAAATAAAAAACTTAAAATTTGAAATAATTATTTTAATCTTGTGGCCCATCATGTCCTCCAACTAACTAAATAAAAGTGGCCCTCAGTCGAAAAAGGTTGGGAACCACTGTTCTAATTAATTAAGACACTGAGAACTGAGTTGCACTGCTTTCAGGAGAGCAACTTCTTACGAAATGCTCTGATGATGCCATGGACATTATCAACGAGTCAGCAGCCTCAGCAGCAGATCCAGACATCACCCGACTGCAATCATCCATCGTTCCGAAACAAGGTCAGCGTAACAGATGTAGAGTAGCACAGTTGAACACTTCTATAGCACTGCTTCTTCAAACTCCCCAATGGCACCTGCATCAGTATCAGTTCATTTGAGATAGACAACAATAGCTATTTATTTTTGTCGCACGTTTGTTAAATGTCACTATCTAATGACCATGAATTAGTTGATGGCTCAAAAGAATTGTTGTGAACGAAGAACTTGCCTAAGATCTTTACACTAAAGCCCAATCCCGTGCTTTATATGAAAGCTGTGTATGTTCTTACCAACCACCTACCATATGCCATTTACCTAAGTGTCAGCTACTAGTAAGTTTGAGGAGTTGAAAGTAACAGAACTCTAAGCTGCATAGTGTAGGCCTAATCTTGCAAAATTTAACAATGCAAATTACCTATTATACACAGGACTGGAATGTCTGTATGTGACGTCGTCTTTCTATCTTTTTGGCTATAATCGGGAGTCGGGAAACTTTCACATCTTGTTTACCTAACAAGCTGATTCAATTGAATAAATTTTTTAAGGTGAATTGACAATATGTATGTTATCAAAATGAAAAAATTGCCTGTGGGATATAAAATACAATATTTCATATTAGGAAAAAATGTTTAAGTGGGGTGAGATCTAGGTTTAAGAGTGAAATGTGTACACGAATATTTTGCGAGTTACCATTCCTCTAAATATAGATTCCTTGCACATGAGACAACAATAACTAGTGGTTATTGTGATAAAAAAGACACTACATAATTGTTTAGTATTCTGGGGGGACTTTAAATTGTGCTGTTAATATTAGTGAGCTAAAGTTTGCAATAAGTGATCCTACCTAGTACTGAATTATGTGAGTCATGTGCATCTATAGGCCTACAACATACACACATTATGATGCATAAAGACATATGTCAGATGTACATTCACAAGTAAAACTGATTGTTACACTACGCTGCATAGCTGTGTCCTGGTGGAGGATTTGGTCCTGTTTCGGACAAGGGCTATGGCATCTCGTACATGTTTCCTGGAGACTGGACGCTCTTCTTCCACGTCTCTTCCAAGAAGTCAACTGCGGAGACAGACTCCGGCCGCTTTGTCAAGCTGCTTTTTGAGAGCCTACAAGAGATGAAACAACTCTTTCAGAGCTAATGTCATCAGGTCGTCCTATGAAGATGTACTCCTCTGATCCCATAGACGTATCTACTGCGGTTTCTGACAAAGGCATGAAGGCGCTGAAATGCAGCCCTCTGCTAGTTCTTCACCGTTGTCAATTTCAGAATTGTTAGTCATTTGTGTTTTTGTGTGCGAGAAATCATTTTTGCTTAGTGTCAATCCTGTGAATTGCTTGTTAATTGTTAAATCAGTTTGTAATTATGCATGCAGCAAAATCTTGATTGTGTGTCAGAATGTGATAATAATTATTATTATTATCGTCTTCGTAATTTCATTTAGCGCCCATTCAAGGTAATCTACTCAGGAGCACTCATAATATGAAATTCATATTAAACACAGGCAAGCAAATCAAACTTTGTATGTTTCAGAAAAAACCTTTGATAGGTAATGTCCGATTTATATTGCATTGTGTTTCTGATTAATTTGTTGAATTTTAGCAGTAATCCATTTAAGGTAACTGAACAGCTAAGTTGCCTTCACACGTTTTGGGTAAGGCGTGAATCCCAGGTCTGTTTTGGATAAGGCGTGAATCCCAGGTCTGTTGTGCATAGTTGACACCTATGCATTGTCAAACTGTATGGCCTAAAAGACCATTGTCTTTATATAAATGTAAAACATGAACAGTTCACCAAGAATAGTCCTTCACATCAGATGTCTTGCTTTATTCAATTTCGTTTCTAGGTGGCTATGGAGTTTGTGAGGGATTATACTTTCCCTATCTTTAAGTAAAGATCATATTAATGACATTGACTTCTGTATGGATTGTTTTGAAACAACCCTTTTGTGCACAGCACCTCATCTGGGGCATCTGAAAGCTTCTATAGAGCAATTATCGTAATACTCGATGTATCAAATGATGTTTGCTTCATGTAATATACATGTAAGCATTGTTGTTCTAAATCATCAGTCTGTCTTGTGCTAACAAAAGATTACAGTACTTATGTATAATACAGTCATAAAATTACATGTACGATTGTTACAGACTTTACCCATTATTTGTTATTTCATTAGTTATGATATGTTCCAGTGTCGACCAAGTGTGTTAACATACTGTTGTCATAATTAATTATTAATTCATTGTAATTATTTTGTTTTATGATTTATTAATTATGCCATCAGGTCTGCAATTGTCTGTTGTTTAGTCTAAATTGTGTGTATTTTTTATTATTTAAATCTCTGATTTGAAAGGTTGATTTGCACTCATGGACTGATTTATTTTTATCAAGACCTGAAACTCTCACTGATTGAATTAATGATTGACTGACTGATTGACTGAATTAATGATTCACTGACTGATTGACTGAATTAGTGATTCACTGACTGATTCACAGACTGAATTAATGATTCACTGACTGATTCACTGACTGATTACTTGACTGAATTAATGATTCACTGACTGATTGACTGAACAAAGCATTGACTGACTGATTGGCTGAATTAATGCTTCACTGACTGATTGACTGAATTAATGCTTCAGTGACTGATTCACTGACTGATTGACTGAATTAATGATTCACTGATTGATAGAATTAATGATTCACTGACTGATTGACTGAACAAAGCATTGACTGATTGAGTTACTTAGCAACTGACTCACGAAATGACAGAGTGACTGACTGACTGACTGACTGACTGACTGACTGACTGACTGACTGACTGACTGACTGACTGACTGACTGACTGACTGACTGACTGACTGACTGACTGACTGACTGACTGACTGACTGACTTACCACATTAATTGATCAAATGACTGACTGATTGACTGGCTGATGAATTGATAAATCAGTTAATTGGTAGGTCAATTTATTGATTAATTAATTACTGCATTAATTCTTATGGTAATGATACTACTGATCCATTTGTTCTATTATTTTGCCAGATGTTTCTTGTGATGATTTATCTTGCTTTAATCAAGCTGTTTAATTTCTTTTCTTCCTTTCCGTCCTCGTTATTACATTATGTCGTTAAAAGAAACTACCTGGTCTTTATTGATTGGTTAAATTGATTGTCGAAGTCGTGAAAAGGATGAGGTGTAAGGATGAACACAGGGTGTGGCTGGCCAATTTTGTTCATGATCTAAAATGACTTCACATAAACCATATAAACTGTTTGTAATTCTTGAGATATTTGGAAACCACTTGAAGATCTGTTCTGTTCTATTCCCAGCCCCATTTTTGTCGACCTGCCCTCCAAAACCCAGAAGGCCAGGACAAAGTATCTGCCTATGACCCCACCCCACCTGGAATAGGGGAACAAACTCCAATCTGGCGGACATATAATTTTTATACAAGAGACTTGGAATCACTCGAAGTTGTATTGAAAGCCTTTATGTTACTGGAAATACCTCCGCCGTTTATGTCCAAGCGCGAGTTAAACCGTGAGAGATCGTTCTCCAAAGTAGGAAAAAGTAGATTCTAAGAAAATTCCAAAAGGTTATTCGTTATGTCGCAGAGGTCAGAACTATGGACTAGACTGAGGGTGATGCGGGTATCGAACTCAGCGTGTTACCCATTGCTCTACGGGCCCCACGTCCTATATTTGAAGATCCTATGTACGGACCATACTAGCCACATACAATGAGTTTTGGGGTAGATAACTTGCGTACGTTATTCATAGCGCATACCACAATAATTATTAGGCGACAATTGACAATAGTACGCGACAGTTAGTGTAATGGTGCAACCTAGCTATGTGCTGTCGTCGGTGCTGTTCATACTTACAGTCGGTAACTTCCTCTAATGTGTGTATGTAAACTAGGAAACCAGCGTACAGCGCTTCGTGTTTATATTGTGACAACCGATCACTTTTAGTTAAACTTTAAATTGTGTTACAAATTCGTTAAAAATGACCGACCCATGGTGATGATCGCTTTAGAAACTAAACTTTTATATTAAATAATGTGACGCTTTTATTTGCGATGTTTCTCTTAATGTTGTTCTTCCGCCCTACTACCACTCCTTAATCGTAATTACATAGAATATGTGTCATAAGTGCTATAGAAAGCTAAACGTAGGGCGTCAGTTTAATCGCGGAGCTTCAATTTACAATATCCAAGAGTTTGACGATTTTCGTAATATCACTAGTTTAATGTACATGATGTGTGTGATGTGACCGTCGTTTGAACGTCTGTGTGTTTTAGCAGCAACTATAGATTCTTTAAAGATTAGATGCTACTCTGGACCTCTGTCGCTCTTACCATTTCTTTTGATAGTTGTGTGTAATACATTAAATCATTTTTTGCCTTGCTTTCTCTTCCTGTTCAGGCTCGTTAAGTACAATGCCTGTACTCGTTTGGGCCAAGATATCATGGAAGGCATCAATGACAGAAACAAGAATCCAAAAAGCAGCACAGTTTACGCTAAGGTCTGCAGCAGCTAATTCAGTAGTAGCCTTATGTGTGTGTGTATGTACGTGCAATGCAGATGCATGCAGCAAGCATATACATTGTATTGCAGCATGTGTAAGTGCCTCTAGGAGTTTGAACCACTCAGAAACTCTCAGAGTGCTCAAAGCCCAAGAAAATAAGCAGGTTCTTAGAGGAGCAAAAGACAAAGAGAGACTGCCAGATTGAACTTTAAGATGAACATAAGGAGAATGATATTCCAAAGAGAAGTAGGATTTGAAGAATCGAGACTGTGCCATGGTAGCTCTAATATGGGGAACCAAGTCAATTGGATGAACGAAGTTGATGTTGGTAAGAAATATGTATGTATCATGACTCTTAATATTGTGTAAGCCAAATTGCAACTAGCCCAGCCTTCCTCATGTATGCTTGATCAAATACTTCAGAAAAACAGTGAGACACATAGACCTGATTAATAAGTGTAATGAAATAAAATAATAGAGGTTAATGAAAAATAAAACTTAATTGCTTGTTGTAAGTAAGCAAGCATGTAGTTTGTGAACCACTTGCAAAGACATGGTGGGAACGTCAGATAAATAAAAAAATGATCCTAACTATGCAATTTTAAAATGGATATTAATATCCATCAAGAAAGATTATCTGTTCCACAAAGTGCTTTTCTTAATTGTTCATGACTTGAGGGATTATTTGTACCAGAGCATAAAGAAATGGCTATGATGTATGTTATCCATTAATTCATTAGATTTAACATTGATATAGCCCCTCAAGATCTCTAATCGGAACCACAGCATTACAAATCAGTCTTAGGGTTCATTACTCCTGTGCAAAGAATCATGCATGTTGTCTGAGACAGGAATGTATTTATAATAGCACCCCAATCAGATGGGCAGCAGAGCGAAGAACTCGATCGAGATGGGCTATACGTGCTCAGGTCAGGCCAACCAGGATAGAGCAGCAATGGTCAAGTCGGCTGGTGACAAAGTCATGGACTAGGCTAGCAGCAGCGCCGTGAAATGGGGAACGAGAAACAGTTCGCAGCTGTCGAAATTGATTGTAACAGCTTTGTGATAATTTTAACAAATTGATTGTAACATGTAGACTGATTGATATATGATGAAAAGCTAAGTTTTTTGTCTAGAAGTCACGAAGAGAGTCAAGAGAGGTAAGATGCGGAAAGGTTTCAGCCACCCAGGCTGATGAATTGAGTTTAGTAGTATTGAGAGGGTGTATACGAGGCACATCAAAAGTTTTGAGGTCGTTGGCTTTAAGGATTTTTGTTTCTATAAGCTCATACAATGCAATGAATAATTATACTAAATTCTTATTATTATAGAAATGTGAAGATAATGCGTAATAGCAGTTCCTTGTTACAGAGTGAGATCATCTGTATCAATTTTTATTGGTATGAGTTAAACTATGAAATCAGTGTTCCGTATATATATATATTTTACTGATCTCAAGATTTGAAACTTCTTGTCTCAGAAATCTGCCACAGTTCGAGTGTCGATTGGTCGATTTGGTCAAGAAATGACCCAGTTACGAGACGACCTTATCCAATCATCAATCCAGTACAAAATGTATCCTTTGTTTCACCTTTTTGCCGTTAGCTTCTTTCGTTCTTTTGATGTAAGATTTGTTTTTTGTGATAGCCAAGTGACAGTCAACGTTTTATATTTTGTTTTAAATTTTTTATTATTTTATGTCAGTTAACACATTTGATTGTGCATTAACATTACATTACCAGACATGTCCTGAGGTTTCAGTGTCTAATCATTCTAAATATGATTACTTCTGTATTTGTTATTCAAATGTTGATCTGTAATCAGTATTTAGTTATTAAGGATACCCATTACCCAATTAGATGCATGCCAGTATTTATCTTACCACACTGGGATGTGCCTTCACATTTTCATTATGAAGTCAAGAGTGGTTTTAAAATTATAAAGATATAAATGATTTCTATGATAAATGATTTGCTTACATGATCTGGCATTGCCTTAACTTATCTTTCCTGACCTTTCTGTGGCAATTGATTAGAGCGGTCGGCTTGTGAGTGATCGCCCTGTAATGCACAAAGTACGAATTTGACCCGCATACTATGTTGCTGTATAAGAACCTTGAACAAGTCATTTGCACACAATTACTTTGCAATGCAGCCAATTGCATCGTCAAGGCGTGTGCACTTACAAGCTCTGGGAAACTTAGTGAGAATGGTGACATTAATGGCAGTTATGGTGTACTGTTACATTCCCAGGCTGGCATAAACTTACCTGAGCTGACCGGCATCTGCTCGTCTTTTGTTTTTTGCATGAATTTCAACAGTGGCTCATTTTCTTTATATTTGTTTAGTTATTGCAAGTTCTTTTCTTTGAATCGATTTCATTAGTACACAGAAAGAAGCCGATCGAAGACAAGCCATGATCGATTTGTTGCTCACAAAACAGAAGCAGATTGATTTGGCTTTCCAGAATAACGATCAGAGAAGTGCCGACCGGTAGGATGGAACTTTGGGCCATCATTGAAGTTACTAACATATTATCAATGACATATTGTTTTTAAAACAGTTCAGGTTTTTATTAATGTTAACTATTATTGAAAACTTGAGCTGATCTGATAAAATATAAAATAAAACTGTATGGGCAAAAAGTATTCCTAATTATGACTATAGCTCTAACTTTTTATTCTCAAAGGATGAGTTATTTTTCAGTACTGTCGGACATAGCCTTCAACATCATCATCATCATCATCATCATCATCATCATCATCATCATCATCATCATCATCATCACCACCACCACCACCACCATCATCATTGCTTATTGATCTGAAGTCAAAAGCGGTACATTGTACAATTGCTGCGAAGTTAAGTGACAGGTAATGGAAACACTCAACCTAACATGAAATAACTGTATAAACTTTGATAAATATTCCCAATAATGTATTGTCACTTTCCAATAAATAGTTCAGCTGTTGAAAACAGGTGGTCATGATTAAGTTGCTACTGTAACCTGTCAGATCACCTGCAGGTGGCAGCTCAATCCTTCATCCTTTTGTGTTCAGCATCTAATCAATCCTAAGTGGGTGGTCTTTCACTCCGTAGCAGGCTCCCATTGGCATGACGCTTGTCCTCAGGGTCCACTATGACTCTATTTTAAACTCGCCTTAAAGCTGTTCTTTTAAACCGTGCTGAGGTCCGGAGCGGTCCTGAGTAGTTACCTTGAAGAGCTATATAAATCTTCGTAGTGAATGAATGAAGGAATAGATGAATGAACCCTGAGACTGTCACCCTTTCTGTTGGTCTTGGCTGTGCTATGGTGCTATACAAATCATATTATTATTATCATTATTATTATTATTAAGTGCTATTCAACACAAGTTATGGATGGATTGCAGTGAGAGATCTTTTTAACTTTGGGACTGTGCTTCTGTGGAGTTTTTTGTCAAGAATGTGAGCATTAGTTTTTTAATTTGAGCTCACAGTGAACAATGTTAAAAGCACCCTATTAGTAGCTCTCTATTGACGGCACTCAGTAAGTGATCATATTTACGATATCATATTTAAAAAATAACACGAGAGCGCTGCTGGTGTGAGCAGCGCTATATAAATGCTTGATTACATTACATTACAACATATTGTTGCCTTAAACTGTTGTCCATGTTGCCAGGAATTCGCTCATGGCAGGGTCCAGCGTGTTTGCTAGTGATCCTTGGAGCAGTTCAGGTGGAGCAGCTGCGGGAAATGGAGGCTTCCTGAATGACGACATGGGAGTCGACCAGATGAGAATCCATCAATCACGCATAATAGAAGGTAATTTTATCATGTTTGCTGTAAAGGTATACACCATCAAGGTGACATATTTATTTCATATTTATTCGCTACTCCAGCAGCTCTTCCAGAGAGATAGAAAGATCCGTTAGCTGAGGCACAAGTGAAAAACAGTCATTTAATGACATGACATCTTATTGATGACGATGGTCATGATTATGACCGAAGGCAGGTCCATTGGCTTTACGCCACCCGGAGATGAGATGAGCGAGATGGTTTCCCGTTGCATTCCTCACAGACAATTATGGGTGAGCAACTTGTCCAAGGTCGCTACGCAGTGACTCGGAGTGGGTTCGAACCTGCAATCCTCCGAACGCTATACACCGAACATGCCACTTGCCACCGCGTCCCATTAACATCTTTTTAACTTGATCATTTCTGTTGGTACTCATTTACTGACCAATTATGAATCAATTAATCACAGTGAACTTGATGTGCTGCCCTAAAAGATACTTCTAAAGGTGCATTTGGCCCAGTCATGGCTGAAAAGTACAGTTTTTATAGATGAGTAAAAGGCCAAGGAATTTGTCCTTGGGGTCAGACATGACTCCAAATAGTTAGCTCAACAATGGAAAAGCCCAGTATGGATGTAGGAAGGGCTGAGTGAGCATCAGCTGCTATAGTATTCTGTATTTATGACCAGCCCTTACCCATATTGTGCCCAAGGAAAAGCATACATTTTGACCCTCAATTGACAGTAAATTCTTGACTTTCCTTATACTCACAACTTAAACTTGAAGATTTACTTTCCTTATATTTGCACATGATAATAATCAACAGTGAACATAAAGAAAGTAAAGTTCAAGTTTCAATTGAACCCATAAGAAGGGTTACTGTTGACGTATCTATCATAAAGTCATTAATTCAGGAATATCGATAGCACCTCTTCATGGAAACTACTCATAAGTGCTCCTGACTCCAATGCGCCCATAATGAACACTTAAGTTTAGTGAGGAAAGTTTCATGTAGCATCCCATGGTGTAGACACAGCTTTATGGAAAGAACGTTCCAGATCACTGGGCCTACAACAGAAAAAGCTCGATTTCGCATAATAATAATATTAATGATCCTCGTTTAATTTCAAACTGACAAACCACAGAATAATTACAAGAACAGTATGAGCGAATGATGACTAGTTATTTTCAGGAGTCGAATTTAACCGTTGGCAGCCACGCAGGACGCCCATTACGCTATACATCTCATGTTTAACAAACGCCGCCGCCTAGTGAAAGAAGGAAAGAAGTCAACCTTAGGGGGATATGGGTCTCGTTCTCGGTACCTCAAGTGCTGCGTCCCAGTGTGTTCGCCACTACTCTACGGCCCCCTCCATAGTTGTGGTACGAGCAAGGGAACTAAGAAAACCCCTACGTTACCCTGGGATACCTGAAGTCAAACAGCAGAGCTCAGTTAGATAATAAGTCTTTTGCAATCAATCTATATTTACTTACCTTCCCTTTGTTTGCATTAATAAGTGATCTTTACCTTCTTTATGGTTTTGTTTTGACTCCATAAAATTTTACAAACTGAGAGTCAGATTGTCAAAGCAGCATTAGAAAATGATCACTTGGTAAATTAATCGTCAACTGATGCCTCCTTTCTTCTTGCTTTCTAGAACAAGATCGTGGCCTTGAGGCGCTGTCAAGGGTCATAGGTCGACAGAAGCAGATTGCCCTTGACATTGGTAATGAAGTGGAAGAACAGAATGGTAATCAAAAGTATTTATCATATTTTTATTATAACTAAAAATCTCTTAATTAAACAATGCTTTAATTCCTATTTGCACACACTGATAAAGCACTTGGTTGTGATCGGCCATCACCATCACAATATAAGGTTATGCGTATGTCACTGTCTAATGGCCAAACAGCAATTGCGCCATGTGAGGAAGGCCTGAACACGTACTCTGTGTTACAAATTGAATGCGGTAACATGCTATCTTTGTTCCGCTAGTTAGGACCGCTATGGCCCAAACTAGATCTTTTGCCACCATTGGGCCATCAAGTCAAGTTAAGTCAAATAGTTTTTTTTTATTGACACCAAGGTATATCAAAACTCAACGTATATACAAGAAAATGTAGAACCAATGGCTTAAAGATAGAAACCCAAAAGGTCCTAAGTCCCGCTTACTAGGCCCCCCCCGTAGTTTTGAAATGGTATACCCTCCCCTCCTCTCTATGTGCTACGATTCTTTCTACGCCCTTATCAAGACTGTTTCTACTCTTGGGCGTCTTGCACTGGGTTGTGATCGACTTTATGACAACTGCTGTGAATGGCACTATGAGTTACTAAATACGATGCGATACATTACCAATCAGCTACTGTGCTCCAATTGAGTATAATTCTACAATAACAGAACAAGCCTACTTTCTTGAAACAATCGTTTGTACAGACCTTCTGCCTAGCTCCTTTTTACAAACAATTGACTGATTCTATCATCAGAAATTTTCAATAAACAAATTACTTAAAAGTAATTTTAAAGTAAGAATATCCTTTAATAAACCAATTTCTAAGCACATTTCTATGTACAAACAACATGTTCACACAGACATTTACTAATCAAGACTGTAAAAGCATTTTATCTTGATCAAACCTTATGATATCATCGTAGTGATAAAGTTTCGCCCATCCAAGCTACCTACTTGGAGTAATTATTCGGTCATAGGCCCGAAGACAAAGGTAATAGGTGGAATAAGAATCTTGTGTTTGCTGTGTTGAAAGTGCTTTTGAGAACTTCTTTAATGGTGCTATATAAATACGGTAGCTGTTTTAATCTTGTGTAGATATAATCGACGACATTGCGGATCACACGGACACTACCAACCAACGCCTTCTTCGCGAAACTGCTCACATAAAATTCATCGACAAGAAATCTAGAACCTGTTGTAAGATGACCATTTATTGATTTCAATACTATTTAATTGTATAGGTATTTAATCATAACCTGTGTTGCTGGTTTGGTCTGGACTCCGTGGATGACATGGTAGCTAATTATTGTAATAGTAATAGTGTATCCAGTCTGAATTTTGTCCAGATATCCAGACCAGGATTTCTTATGTACGTAAAACGGGGTATGTGAGCTAAATTGTAGTGGGTGTAGTTATACTTGATTCTTAGCTGTGTTAAAAATTGTATAATACTTATTGAAAAACACTGGAGTTTTGTTTTCATAAGCTTTATATAGCTCTACAAAAAAACTATGACTTAACAAACACTGAAGTTGTATGAATTAAAACTTAAAAAAGCAATAGTTTTAATTAATTAAGCAAATAACATGCATTAAACCACTAGAAGCTGTTCTGTGGTTTAACTTAACCCAAGGTCATTTTTGAGAATTAACTGGAAAGGTTGAAAAATTAATTGTGGGGTTGACCCCATCAATTCAAGCCCTGATTGAGTGTATCGCCTATCAACTCCGATTGTATTGGTTTGAACTTTTGACCTGGGGTGTCCTTCATGCACAGCTCCTCAGCCTCATCTTTTGATGATTTGTCGTGTCAGATAGTGGCGCTTCATAAATGCAGAAATAATGATGTTAGTAATTAACTCCCAAAGAGTCAGAGCAAGGTAAGTTTGTTGCATTGTTGTCAAGTTCCAATTCAGCAGCGAGTCTGAATCACCGAATCCTCCAAATAAGAGCTCTTCATCTTTGTCTTTGCAGTTATCAGTAATGTAATGTAATGTAAATTGAAAAAATTTCTCAGCGCCCACAAAAGCCACGTCAATGAGACTAACCTTTTCACCGGCACTAAACCAAATCAAGTCTGCAATAGCCAATCCTCTCGTTTGCTTTCGGTGGAGCGTCGAAATCCAGGGAGTCCAGGCGAGTGATGTCTTCCATCTCACAGAAAATCTCTTTGTTGGATATATATATATATATACAGTGTTTTTTTCTAGGGAAATAGGTGCCGGAACGCAAGGAAAAAGGTGCCGGAACGCATCCGTAGGCCCTATATATTGTCGAAAGAAATGACGCTAAAATTAGCTACCAAATAAAATTAATTTGATAGGACACAATGATCACAATCTTACTTATTCATTTTGGAACGTAAAAAATTTAAATTGTAAAGTTTGATATCAAATTCCAGAGTTTTTGCACAATTGCCATTTTTATTATTTATTAATTGGAAAAAAGGTGCTGGAACGCTGTTCCGGCGCCTTCCACCATAAAAAAAAATAATTGTGTATATATATATATATATATATATATATATATATGTACGATCTTAAAAATCAATTTCGATTAATGGTGTGCATATTATGATGACATAATTATAGAAGTCATTTAATTAGATTCCTACAGCATATAAGGCAGTAAGCTCACATTTTGACCACACATCAGAGGCCTTTCTATATCTTCTCTCTATCACACCAGGGCAATATGTCACATCAGGTTGGCTCTAACTAAGAATATGTCAGAAGCCGTAGCCTGTTTAGTTTTTACTTGTCTCGTACTCTTTTTCGTAACTTAATTAAAAATATTCAAACTTTTATTTTAACAAATAGTAATTGTATTAAAATATATTGACTAGTTCCATGTTTGTTACCAAGATCATTATAAAACTATTAACAATTAATACATTAAAAGATATTGACTTGTTCCATGTTTTTTGTTATTGTTAGGTATGTATGTCATAATCATTCTACTTCTCATTGCCATTGTTGTCGTAATAGCCGTTCCATTTTGGTAAGTAAACAGACTATTTGCTTCATCTTGTCTAGTAGCAGAATCCTTGTCATGTTTGATTTCCATGATTTAAAAATGGCTGCTTTCCATCTTATCGCCTGGCTTACTTACATTAATAAGTAAAGAGATTGTTAATTACTTATGCCAATAAGTAATTAACAATTAATAAGTAGGTAGATTGTTAATTACTTAAATTAGTAAGTAAACAGGTTGTTAATTACTTGCACTGATAAGTAAGCACATTGTTTAGCTCAATGGACTGCTAAATATGTATAAGTAACGTATCTAAAATCCGAAATAGTCTTGAAGCGAAATTGTACTTTTCAGTGATCATCAGTTAGAAAGATTTGCATCAAAATACAAAGAAGGCTTGTCATGCTGGATATGCAAATTCAAAAAGATAACTTTTGAGTTTCTATTTATGACTGCTTTTACAAACCATGTGAAAAATACAATCTACATCTATATACTGGTCCATCTGATGTTTTCAGATTCAAACTCCGTGGATGAAGCAAAAAATATCACAAGATAATTCCAGGGACCATTGTCGCTCTTAGCCCAAGCGCCGATTATGCACACAATCACCTTTGCCGTCACCTATACCGCAAGATAATTTTTGGCCGCTATAGGTCAAAGTCCAGCTTACCGCTTCACATCAGGAACATTGTGCATTCTAATATATTCTTCAGATTTTGCATTTCTATATTTGCAATGTAGCACACAATTCCTGTAATTATGAAGATATTTACTGTCAAATGCCACCCCATGTTTTGTGACAAGATTTTAACAAAACTAGAATTGAAGATTTCCGAAGGCATTATTGCTTTAAGTGAACCACTTGCGACAAATGTCTTTCGAAGAACTCAATCAAGTTCTGAAATGATTTGTAAGATGACAAAGATGCTTTTATATTTTCTCAAAATTAGCACTGTTCTCAGCTGTCAGTTGTTAGCCAAGCTGTGAAAGGTGCAGTTCAGTGTAAATGTGTGGATATGGTATCATCATCAGCGTCTTAATCTTCTTGAGTCAAATATATAATGGTTACTGACATGTTTGGGTATTGTGTTGAGTTGGGTCAATGTGTTACATTAGTACACTTGGTAAACTGTACAGATGTAAGCAGTAATGTATGAATATGAACATTCGTAGAACTCATTTAAGCGTCTCATAAAAAAGTGCTGAAGCAAGACCATTTAAAAGGCCTTAACAGGCATATTTCAAGATTCAAAAAGCTGAAAATGTTTTTGGAGCCATTTATAATTACGAGTGGAAAATAGTTCCAGGATGGACCAATACAGTAGTAGAATCAGGTGCTACCCATTGGGGCAGTAATGTCTTGTATTACATGCACTGAGTCCAAGTATGCCTGCATTTATCCTCATCTGTCTGTACAGTTTGGCCTCACTAAGGTGTATTGAAGTCTGCAACAACACTATAAAACTATACCCCACTATATGAGATACTGTGGAGCTTGAGATGATGAGCAGCCCATTGGGGCCGTCTACTAATAAGTGTACGCATGTAGGTGGTTAACCCAATTGCATAGCTTCCATATTTGGGGTCTACTAATAATGTAGAAGGTACTTGTAGGAAAATGGGGATGGGGTGAGACCTCAAAATAATTTTTAAATAGTATTTGTCTATTATTGACCTTCAAATGAGGCACTGAACAGCTATCAGGCATGAAGTAAGACTATGGGAGAGGTGCATATTAACTATTGGGCAGCCCGGCATCTAGTCGGACAGCCATGTCTCTGTGTGGATTGAATATAGACCATTCGACATGATTTAAGGCGTGTGCCAAGCATACATATGCAAGGGGAGGTGTGTAAAAATTACACGAGCATACATGGAGACTGAAGAGGGTCAAATTTTACGGATTTCTGCATACAGACTAAACAGATGACCCCTTTGATAAACTAAACAGACAACCTATTTGATTAAACTAAACGGATGACCACTTTGATTAAACTAAACGGATGACCCCTTTGATTGAACTAAACGAATGACCCCTTTGATTGAACTAAACGGATGACCCCTTTGATTAAACTAACCATGCAAGGCAGCCATGTTTATGGAGCATTAGCAACTGTTTTTCTTAGCCTTGGCATATGGTAAGTCTTCTCTCTTACTGCCTGATCATCTACATTTTATGGTCAGTGCAATCATTTTGTAAACAACTTCATTATGTGGAACAAATGCAGCAGGAAACTCAAAACATCTCTTCATCTCTGTTCACCAGATTTGCACAGAATAAAACAGCCAAGGAATTACAAAAAATGAAAACAGAAAAAAACTTTTCCTATGTCTTTACATGTTTGAGAAAGCTTTGACATGCAGTCCAAATTGTATCAGTTGAAGTATTTGAAAATATTTGACAAAAAATTAACAGTTACTCTCCGTCAAATATATGTTAAAGTACCAACAACCAAATAAAGCACATCAGTTATGGTAACGTGACACCACAAATTATTCAAGAAACAGTGAAAGGAACATTAGTGCAGAAATTCTTCATGCACAAGTTGCAGACTTGTGCAATGGTTTATATGCAGGTTTGGAAGGGTACTATCACAGCTACAAGATGCTATGCAGGATGGGCTATTGTAGCATATCAGGTAATTTTTCAGTGCTTCTAAATGTCTTGTCAACCACTTAAAACCTTTGTTCTGCTAATTATATTGAAATTTAAGTTCCAATACCATAAGATAAATAACTCAATCCCTGAACAACCCCTCTGATTTAACGCAACACTCCTAGATCAACTGTTGCCTGTACATAGCTCTTAAGCAGCACCTAAGAAAGTTTGAGATTATGAAATTCTAGTAACGTATATAACTTGAAACAGTGACATAACTGGAAAATAAATTATTAACAAATTCAGTAAGTATTGCTTCCAAACTACAATTTTTAAATACATGATATCTTGGATTTAATTTAGTTGATGTATATATCTCAACAATTTCACATTTTAGACCAATCCTATTTACAATGTAGTACAGCAACAAATGCAGCTTGTTTTGAGATTCATAGAAAATTTACATTTGTTTTAATTGTTGTGTGTCGCTTAGCAACTCCTAAGTGGTACTCATGTCACCATTTCACAAAGCCAGACAATGCTAAAGACAATAATTCCAACAAGTTTAGAGCACAGAAACTCTGGGACATTAATCCAACACAGTAACTCAAATCTGTAAATATCTTAAAACACAAGATATATACCAATCACCAAAGTTTTTTCCTTTCTGTAAAGATGTTTTATGACATGTGATGACTAAAACCTGTCGGTGCATTCAAATTCCTGATACAAAAGCTTTTACAAAAACTTAACAAGTTCATTATATACAATAGATACAACAAGGTAATCTGTCAACTGAATGAACTTGTGACCAAATGAACAAAGTAAAACAGATAATGTACCATTAAACAAATGTTCCCAGTACATTACCGGTATTTATTGCCATTGCTTTTATATACAACAAGGTATTCTGAAAACTGTACAAACTGCTGAACACTGAAATAAAACAAGTAATGCTCTACTAAAAAAGTACATTACCTGCCTCAGAAACTATCCCAAAGCATTTATTGCAGCTGCTCTATGCATATAGAAAGGCAGTGTTGTCCAACACTTCCAAATTTTTAATAAGTCATTATATACAATAAGATAATTAATGCCGATTTAAAGTGGCCCACCCAAGCTCAAAAGATTTGCAATTTGTGTAAAAATGATTAAAGACAAAGTCACTGACCTAATTGCATAGCTAGCCATTCGTTCATAGACTAGCCTATTATATGACAATGTGAACACATGACATAAATACATACGATTATTCATTATGACTATTCCATAATAAATTGTCAATACATTTTAGTCATTGCTTTTGAGTTTACTTGTGTGGCCCTTGGGTTCAAGAATAATTTCTTCTGTGGCACATGGTGTAAAAAGGTTGGACAGCACTGCAGTACTGTCATACACGACTGGATTTAAAGCACAAACCGTGTTGAACAGAAGGCAAGAGTTTGAAATGATGGTATATGATTACTGGACGATCATTAGCAGTCCACGAAAATCTAATCCCATTGCCGACAAGAAATTGAAGAAGTCAGGCATCTGAGCTTGAATTCTTGTGAGAATACCGACAGACAGACAGACATACATACATGCATGCACTCACACAGACATACATTAATGCATGCACACAGACACACATACATACATATATACATGAGGATGCCTCTCTGTGATGATATGGAGAATCTTGGCATCTTGATGCAATGATAATGTGAGATCTGATGAGAATGATATGGGACATGATGATGCAACACCAAGATATGATGTCTGCACAATGTCTGATGAACCCGTGACTCAGTCCAGCTCCACTGGACACGGTTCACTGAAGTGTGGCTGCTCACTGTCCCAATCATCGTCTGATGCCAAATTACCTGCAGACAAATAGACAACAATTGAATATAAGACAAATCGCAATTTAACGCCACAAAAGAAGCAAACGATTGTTAAATAACTGGAAGTCCCCACTGACACACTCTGCAGCAGATTGCAGTACATACAAACTGATTTTACTTCAGACATGTTAGTATACCACAGTGGCCGATCGGTTAGAGCGGTCAGCCCGTAACGTTCAGTGTGTGCTGAGCGACCCTAGTCCAGGGAGTCACTGTGTAGGGACCTTGAGCAAGTCCTTCGCGCACAATTGCTCTGCAGTACAACTGCAATTGCACCGTCGAGGCGTGTGTGCACTTTTGAGCAAAACCAGTTCGAAGAAGGGCGGTATCAAATTTCGGTAATAAATAAATAAATAAATACCATTATAGAAGTTATAATAATGGCTCTGTGAAATGGGAGATGAGGTGAGCCAAGCTGAGGTAACATAATCACTAAGTTCTTAATTGCTTATTCTACTAAATCTACTTGTATTATGAATGAGAACTTGATAGTCAAACATGATAGATAAGATTGCCCAGCATGTAATGCAAAGAATATGGCTTAACCATATGGGTTCTTCCATCAAGACGATTACTTAAGTAAGTTTTACCCAAGTAAGGTTACATAAGGTCACTGAATCTGAGGTGCAAAGCAGAAACAAGTGAAACATATACAACAAGGTAATAAAAATCATTTTCATGACTCTGCGTGAATAGGTTTCAGGCCTGTGCCGGCTGGCATCCATTATATACGCACATATACTTGTATATTAATACTTTTTAAGTTACATAAAAGCATCAAAACAATGTTACAGTTCTTAGAAGAAAAATAGTTTCATCTTTATACAAAGGATTCTGATGCAATCAGAAGTCTCCAAAGATGAAATCTCAAGCAGATATGTACATAACAACCAATCAATTATTCGATAAGTCTTTATTATGTTGAGACACATGTATGAATCGGCACAAAGTCACATTGTTGAACTTAACTCTTTGAACCCTGACTTCCTGGAGTAATAACCCATGGACCCACATTTTCGCCGTGAATGTATGTACTCATAAAGTCTCGTATATGCATGCATGCATGCATGTATGTATGCATTTCTGTATACACACATACATACATACATATATACATACCATTGTTGTACCCCAGGATATAAATTTATATGTTCATCCCGCTATTGCGGGAAACCGGAAAGTACGGTTATCTCGCTATAGCGGTACGTCGGGTTCAAGTAGTTAAACAAAACTGAAGCAAGCAATTTATATTTTTAATCTTTCTTGGCCTATGCGACTATGGGCCGTGTCCCTTCAGGGTCTATTCTTCCCTTTTTTTTAGTTGACAATCTTCATTAATCTCTTATGATATCATAACTTCTGTTGATTGCCAGTTCATCAATAAAAAATATTTGGCTATGGTTAATGTCTACAATATCCCAGAAATGCATTATTAAAAGTTTTGGGCATACTTTGAGCACCTAAGTAAATGTAAAAGGATTCCTCACAAATTTGAAGCAAACGTAAATTTAGCATTCTTCCAAATAACGTTACTAAAGAACACTACATTCTCAAAACTGAACTACATAAGTGATTAGATATGATAATTTAGGATAATAAGGAACTTTAAGATATGAGTAAGGAAATGAAAGACAGACTTACCAATGTAGCTACTACCTCCAAACATCATCACTGGATTTAGATGAAAGAACTGCTGACCAATTTTAGCCAAATACTGAAACAGAAATTTACCATAAAATCCTAGCTAAAATACAAGATCGTAACTGTTAGGAATAACCATACTTCTAGAAAAGTCTTGATGTCACATCTGTTGAGACCATACAATTTTTATTCAAACTACATTGTAGAAGTCCAGAGTCAGATTACAAGCCAAAAAGGCAGCTCAACAAAAACGGTTTAACACTGATGAGCAGTATTGGTTTCCCAGTCACTTTTACAATTCAGTGCACTCTCATCATTAAGGTGTTAAGCATCCAACTGCCATAAACTCTTCTTTCTCCTGCCTTTCTCCTTCTATGCATCGTCCTCTCCCTACTTTCAAAACGTCCTACCCTTTTTCATGCTCGGTATTTCTGTCACTACTCCAATTCCATGCATCGTCTCTTGTAGCCATTTACCTTCCTCATTATGAAGCCATTTGCCTTCCTCATTATGAAGCCATTCACCCTCCTTATTATGAAATCTGAACTTTGAACTGGACCTCGCCATTCTAGATCGCATATGTCTGTGACTAACAGCTGTGAATATACCAGTTCAGATGACTGAGCTTCTTTTTGTGTTGAATAAATCTGAAAATTCTGAGTACATCAGTCACCTAAGATCTTGGCCTGACTTTCAAAATTACCAGGATTCTTTATAAATTCAAATTTGTAGCTAAGAATAAATAGTAGGCCTAATTGTACCTGTCATGACCCTCCCTGCTGATCTGGTCGCGAACTACAAACATTGACCTTTTGTAACTTACTGCGGTTTGTCAGTTTGATTCTCATTAAACGAAGATATACACTCATCAAATGAAGAAGTTAAACTTATACTTACATCGAAGTAGCTGGGATCTCGCTTCAGAGCAGTTTGGTACTGATCGCAGAGTATCGAAAAGATGGAAAGATTTCCACTACAAGACCAAAATGTAACAATTTAAAACACATGAAGCTGAAACAATCACTGACCCACCAATTCAACAACTGCTGACATTGGCCAATTGCAATCTACATAAGAGTGCATCCTGGAACAGAATCTGATATATAAAAAGAATGGAGCTATTTCTAAGTAGTAGATTTCATTAGCATCATCTAAAAAGATTAATATTGCACCTCTTTATGGTTACTACTAAAAGGATGCTCCAGACCTCAGCATCGCTAACAAGAGCAGTTTTAAGGCTAGCATAGAATGTGTCACTCATGTCTTTACAACCAGCTATGTTCAATTCAATGCTAGCAATCAATCCAATCAGTCAATCGATCAATATTCGTTTATTTATAATCCAAACTGACATAGACGCAACATTTTACAATCAGGCGTATCTGATGTAACATTAGGAGTCCAGCCTCATACAGGCTGATTAGCGGCGAACATTAAGAAGACAGAGTCAGCATACACTCATAAAATTACGATCATCTTTGGAAGGAACTCGTGTAGTTATGTGGCCAAATCCAAAGGTGTCAGCTGCTCTGTGACAAAACAGGCTTTAAAGTACTTGGTTCATGGTCAGATGGCTGCAAACAGGCTCATCACCTGTAGCAGTGGCGGCCAATTGCCAAACACTGCAGGCATTGGGAAGCCACCTAACAAGATGCTCTCCAACGGTGTAACAGATGCATACCAGATAGCAACAACGACGCTTACCTGTCAACGGCTAGCAGCAGCAACCAGATGAAATTGAGGAGAGGCCGGACAAATGGAGGACCCTTTTCCACCTGTGGATGACGTGTGGTGTAACAGTTGAAACACAGCTCGGCTGTCACCTTGTTTCGAAGGCATAAGAACCTGAACAATAGATGCCATAGATAACTAAGCAACCAAGGCAGAGATGCCTGACCAAAAGAGGTGAATACCTCTTTTGGTCAACATTGATACCTATGCAACAGAGGTATGTAGAAACTTATGCAACAAACATAGAAAACTAAGCAACAGATGCCTGGCAAAAGGAGGCATAGGTCAGTAAATAGCAGAGGTATAGAAACTTATGCAACATAGACATACATAGATACCTGAGCAACATAGACATACATTGATACCTAAGACAACAGCAGTATAGATTCAACAATAGAAGCATACTTACTAAGAAAATAATGGGTTAAACAACATGTAATAAACCACAACATAACACAAAGTGACTCACTGGAAAACTGCCTGTGCCACAAACATGTCGACTTCGGATGGATATCCGCAACGGATGTGGTATTCAATCAGCATCTCGGCACAGCCTTCTCCATCCTCGGAACGGATGAAGTGGTACCGTGCCTGGCAGTAATCATATTCTGCGAGAATTAGAGCAAATACTGATATGATGAATTGGTGGATATGGCATATTTATATAAATATACACCAGGGCATTTGATCATGGATTCTTAAGTGGCTTTATGTGGCACATGATAGTGCAGTGGCAAACATGCTGGTCACTGGTGCAATTTCCAACCAGTGCAATAATATGTTTCAAACCTTATGAGCACTCCACTTGCAAGTAACTTCAGATGCTAAGCCTAAACAAGATGAAGTTAATAACACCTCATACCCATGGCTGTATCTCTGGGTTGGCTTATGGGATGACTCTTCGTCTTCTTTCAGTACCTCACAAAAGAACTTCTCAGTAGCAAAGCTAAGGCAGCTGTACATAACATTACATATCTCTCATTAACTGCATTAAAGTAGAACACAGAGATACTTCCACCATTCACCCGCAAGTCATTGGTACCTTAAAACTACCAACATTGCGACTTACAGTCCAGAAAATACAGTATAGACAATTAGACAGACCTAACTCTCTTACAGCTCAAAAGTTTTGTGATTGCATACAATGATTGTTTGTGATTGAATACTTTTAGAATGTTCTTATCCAACACATCCGCAATGCATCTGCAAGCAGTTGAATAAATTACATTATTACTTACCTTTATACACATCCATAAATAACAACATACATACACATTCACTTTCAATATTCTCACCGTTCCAGAAGGTAACTGCAAATCCTCTGTGCAAATGTGGGTGACCAACAGTCTTAGATGTGGCGGAAGAAACGGAAGAAGAAAACGAAGAAATGGCCGAAGACGCATTGGACGAAGACACTGACGAAGAAGAGGATGAGGCGGTTGGGTTCTGTCTCGACCAGCGAACAGCGGTTAAAACGTAATTGGGTCGGTCGATGAGGTCGTTCTCCATATGTTGGTGCAGATCAACAACTTTGGCTATAAGTATCAATACCAAATAACACATTATTAGAAACATTCAGACAAAGAGAAACACCAAAAAGTAATCATTCAACCACAGCTTTTCAGGTGCAAAGGTCATTCACACCAACGACCTCATATATAGAACTAGACAGAGCTGCTTATGTCAAGCTGCCCAGTGATGTTGAAGCCACTTAAAAGAGCAAGGAACAAGAGTCCAGTGGAGATATTTATTTAAAAAGCCAAAAGTGTGTCACATTTTCCAAAAAATAGAAATTCCATACATTAATTCACTCATAGTAACAGTATTTGTGCAGACAACTGTGCATTGTATAGCATCGCACATGCATCCACCAATTGGGGGGGCATTGAGCACTAAAACTGGGAACAAGTGCCCCCCAGCCCTCTGTTGTTACATCCCTGGCATGCACTATTCATCCTCTGATACAATACAAATTCGTTTAATTCTCTGAAAAGACATTCAACTGACACAGCAAAACTAAATATAAATGGGCAATATGGCTTGCTTGATTCTACGGTTTTGATAATAAAATATGAGAATCAAATTTATAGAGGTTAATTGCATGAATACATATATACCTATAAAAAAGATGGGGAAAAAATATTATATTCTATTCTATTTACGGATATATAACGCACCTCTCGCAGTACAACCTAATCGGAGGCGCTCCAAGTGTGAAAAACCCCTAGAAAAAAGTCTTAATAGAACGAACAGAAATAGTTGTGCTACTAGATAAGATTGCAGCACAAGTCACAGCAGGAAAATATGCCAAGTAATACATGATATAATATGCCACTAGAAGTCAGCCATCATCACCAGGATGTTATTGTTAGTCCTGGTATTCTTCTGTGTACTGTGACGCAGCATGTCACAAGGGAAAATTTTAAAAAATGTGACTATCTAGCTCATCCAAACATCGCAGAATTGTTCAAAGAACTCTTCTGACAGATTTTAGATAAGATTCAGACATAAGCACAGTGTATGGAAGGAACCTCACCAATGTTATCTGTGTTAAGTGGTATATTTGACGTTTCCATAGCATTAATCATCAACATTGCCAAATCAGCTCCACTAGACAACTGTAATAAACAAACCTGTATCGTATATCTTAATTATGCATCACAGTATATAATATTGCACATCATCTAAAATATACAGTGTCCATATGTGAGGCGCTCTATCAAAAGCAAGCCAAAGTCGCATTTTGGCGAAATTGAGATTATATCATTTTACATTTCAATATTATATCACTTTTCTAACAGTGCAAAAATTATTAAGATATCTAAAGTAGAACTGATGATATTCTAATTTGAAGTCTTGTATCACGAGAATACAGAAACCGAGAAAATCGCATTAAAGTTGGCTTCTATTTACTTTCGTCAAAATCTTTTACAATAATGTGATTATAACGGAACAGAACACAAGATTTCATCACAAAATCATTTTTTTGGATAAGGTTTGTGACTCGAATTTGATTTAAACTCAAAACACACATTATTGACCCTGCATGTCATTTTTGGCCGTTTTCTCGAAATTGTGTTCTGTGACATAAGCCTGCTTTTGATAGAACAAATCACATATTGTATAATGGCTGTCAGAAAGCAGATCCAGTTGATTGTATTCTATCGTATATATAACTTAGTTGTACTGTATCGAGTATATTCACTGTTAAAAAAAAATGTGACACTCTTGTCGTCATTTCTGCAACGTCCAGTCAAAAAATCACAACTTGCAAATCAACCACCTATTACAGGCAACTTTCACCTGATATTCTGACATACGAGTTATGTTAATATACAATTTACAAGTTTTGCTATGCATATAGATACCATAACTATGTTCCGATTACTACTATTAATGTAAAAGCAGATAACTTAGATTACCAAAAACACACAGAGGCCCTTACCTGGTCTGCTTTCAACAGAGCGAGGGCACCATTCCTTAAGAAGTCGACGGCCTCAACAAACTTTTGTTGGGTGCAGTATCTACATCATAAAGCACTTGTTGTTGTATAATTGTATTGTATTGTATTTGAGCATTTATAAAGCGCATCTAGTAGGGTCAACCGTTCAGAAGCGCTGCCAGTGTGAAAGGACTCGCGAGAAGAAGTAGGTTGCGAGAAGAAGTAGGTTTTGAGAAAAATAAAAGAGGATGAGAGACTGCCAGATAGAATTTTAGAGCGAACAGATGGTTTAAGTGCATTCCACACAAAGAGGTACCAATTGAAGCAAAAGATTGAGACTGAGCCCTGTTCTAGTTCGAGGAACCAAAAGGTCAAGTCTATTGGACGAGCGAAGTGGACGGAGGGAGGAAACTGAATAAGGCTGAAGTATTACATCAGCCAGGTATCGCGGGGCAAGACTTATACAAGTTTTATGTATAAACATCCAGGATGCTGTTTCACCGGTTACATTTACTTCATGTCAGTAAATCTTTCTGCCACCTACGCGATAGATCACATCAGTAACATCTTCACAAACGCACTATGCATAATATCTTTCTGCCACCTACGCGATAGATCACATCAGTGACATCTTTACAAACGCACTATGCATGATTGTGTTGTCAGGCATTGCGACATGTTCAGCTGTTAACGCCAGTGCAATACTATAACGTTAAGCAACGGGCATTTGTTATTTAAATACGCACTATGCTATTTATTTGTATTCGGTCATTTTCATTACCTGAAATATAATGTGCGGTAAATCTGGTGAGCTTCGTAATACTCTCCAGACTGCAGACGATTCTGGAGTTTTTGAAGAATTCGAGTCATTCTATCGCCGCCATTAGACGCCATCTTAGTTTCTATGGCTTATGTCATCAAAGCTTCAGCCAAAGACGTCGAAGACTCATAAAATATAAATAACTTCTGTGTCGCCCATGTAATTAAAAATAAACGAACAAATGCCTAAGGATTTATAATTTATAGAAGTAAAATTTAAAGGTGTCAAAGCACTTCAAACAAGTGTGCGTATTGAACTCGGGCGATGGTGCAGTATCGGGGTACGTAGGTTTTTGGGTGTAGTACCAGGGCTGCAAATATGTTGGTTTTTGGTTGTTTTTTTCACAAATAACCAAAAAATACGAAAAATGGCAATTTTTGCTTATTTGATATATCTTGATTCATTATTTTCTAATATTACTAACATATTACAAATTGTGTGTTATTCAGTCCGGAATCAAGTTAAATTAATTATAAAAACGAGTTGGAGCTCTTTTGCATGCTATATTCGATGCGTTTTAGAACAAAACTGCTGTGACAAAATCCAAAGAAAAACTAAAAACTAAAAACCCAAATAAAACGAAAAAAAATTTTGTATTTGAAAAAATCTTGGTTTTTTACACCCCTGCATAGTATGGGATCTTTTGTGCATGCTGTAGTGACTGCTTATTTGGCAAAGTAATGCATTGATATGGTGCAGAATTCTTCAGATTCTCAGACATTCTGATCAGCCAACTCCATGCTTTTACAAAAAATTTAATCTGACAGTCTGTAGTTCCAGGAAATCCATCCAATGGCAACTCTTCCTAGTTTTCCAGTTATACCAGCATCATCTTCTTCCTGGCAAACATATTGTTCCTAATTAGCTTGTCAGCACCACTTAGACCGGTTTAGACTCGATCTGCTTTTGTGAGGTACACTAAAACACATTAAACTGTGTGGAATGTGGATGCATACATAGACAAAATAAATTTGAAAATTAAAAACTGAATGGGTAGAAATATTGTACAATTATATGATTCAACACTATATAGCAACACTATTACAACACTATTACCAATGCACAAATACAAATCACAAAACACTGAAGAAATTTTTAACATATTTACTGTGCCTTCATGAACAACACGAATCCAGAGACATGCTTGACATACTACCTGTGCAGACTAATAAATAGGTATTTTAAAGAATTGTAATCTTAACAGTTGCTGGTCATAGAATTTCTAGCAGTGTTGAGTATAGTGATACAGTTTTTGGTAGTCATTCAAGTGTCCCTTATTCAGCATTATTCAACAAAGACCAGAACCTTCCAGTTAACATTCAAATCATGCCGGTATCTTTCTCTGTGCTGAGACCGCTGCTATATCGACGCTGTTGCAATTTTTTTGTTTAAAGCCGTCTGGAGAACTCACCGACAGGCAAAGAAGGCCAACTGAAGTAAAAAACATAAACAGCTACACATTGACAGGTGTATAAGGTCAACTTAAGTATAAAAAACAAACAGTTACCAGTGTTGGGCACGAGACCAAAAACTCAAGACCAAGACCGAGACCGATGGTCCGAGACCAAGACCAAGTTCGATACTCTTTTTTATAAACAATTTAATTTATTAAGATGCTAAAACGGAATAACACGCTTAAAACATTAATTTCATTGCTGAAGAGTACTCATCTTAATAATGGTCCAGAAAACAGTTTTACCAGCCACTCTGTACTCTTGCAGGTTTAGCCTTTGGCTTTGGCCTGAGAATATCACACTATAAATTACTTACAGTATCTGATACGTATGTTGAATGTTATCTGAAAGTGAGAAGGCACGCCTATACTTCAACTTAAAGAAGACTAAGATAATGACAACAGCTGATTGGGATAGTTTCGAGATAGACGGAGAGGGAAAAAAGGTGGTAACAAGCTTCACGTTCCTGGGATCATTAATAGAAAATGAGGGAAAATGTGACTCGGAAATAAAGAGAAGGGTGGCGATAGGGAAAGCTGCAATGAACGGACTGGAAAAGATATGGAAAGACAAACATGTGAGCATAGACACACACAAAAGATTAGTGAAAGCAATGATCTTCCCTACAGTACTATATGGCTGCAAGACGTGGACAATGACAAAGAACATGGAGAAGAAGATCAACGTATGCAAAATGTGGATATGGAGGAAGATGCAGAGAATATCATGGACGGAGAAGAAGACAGACGAAGAAGTGCGCAGGAAGATTGGAGTCGAGAATGATGAGACGTTACAACAAACAGCGTTGAGAAGGAAGCTAGGGTTTTTCGGACATGTTATGCGATCAAATAGAATGGGAAAAAGAATTGATGCTGGCATGTGGAGGAGGAAGGAAGAAAAGAGGGCGCCCAAGAAAAAAATGGATGGATGTGATACATGAAAAAACTGAAATGAGCCTGGAGGAATTAAGAGATGCAACTTCTGACAGAAAAAATTGGAGAGGATTGGTCATGGCGGTCGCTAGATTTCCAAGAAATAACAGCACAAGGTGACAAGGTGATCTGATAGATAAATACTTTAAGACATCTGAACAAGTAGATTAACGTTCCGTTTGAATGGTGTACCACGGACCACGGAATTGCAGGTTAATAGTGTCTACACGTGGCCAACCACACAAATATTAGATTGATCCAAAATCTTGAAATTTTTTAAAGCAAATTTTGAAAAGGCTGCCTCCGTTGCAAATGCATTTTTTTCTGTCCATAGTAACATGCATATAAAGAGCTATTAGTTTGGTCAGCACACCATAAATCGAAAACAATCGTGTAAACCCTAAACATCCAGACATGATCCGGTGTCTCTACTAATTGAAAATAACCGACAAATATCGAAAAATTGCTCTGATACGGCAAATGAACAAGAACGTTAATGTATAAGACCAAGACCAACGCATTTGAGACTGAGACTGAGACCAAGACCTAAAGACCAAGACCAAAACCAATTAATTCGAGACCACGATCAAGATCGCAGTTTTCCGGTCTCGAGACAAAGACCGCAGTCTCGAGACCACATCCTGACAGTTACTTATCGAAAAGTGAATAAGGCAAAATTAAATAAAATAAATTATACCAATTAAATTATCATTTTTATCCATGGGCGATATCAGTATTGGTTTAACACCATTAATTAACAACACCACTTGGCGATAAAGCCTGCAACTCAAGGAAAGCAGATAAAAAATCTGGAAACTAGAAAAAATGTAACATAAAAACACAGGGAGAGCAAAAGTTCATTCAAATGTACTACATAAAATTATCAATAGCAAGAAACACTTTGCCAAGCACAAACATAGTAAATTGCTAGATTATAAAAACAATTAAATATGGCCTTGCTTACTAAGCTGCATGTTTATTAACTGTAAGACCCTTGATATATCCCTGCCAGTATACGCATATGGGGCCCATATAAAGAAACTCTATTTCCACATTAAGCATATATAGGGCTTATATGGGACCCTTATTCTCCTCTGACTTCTTCCCCATGGATTTCCCTCGGGTCAAGGCCCTCTGACATTTCCACCACACATCAAGTCATATGTTTTATAACAACAAAAATTACGACAAGTTTTATATAGGTTATACAGAAAAATAAAATATCGTAAAAATTAATTAATTGTTATAAGGCAAAAGATAGCAGTAAACTAGTACTTGTGTTTATATCAAGTGCTTTGAGAACCTTATCCATTAGAACGAATGCCAATACAGGAATCAAACATACGAATAATGAAAATTCTTTGCCATCCTGGTATCTCTCATGCAATCCAACGGCTTGAACTTTTACTGAGCCAGATGAAAGAAGCATCCATGTATTTCTACGTTGGGAAAGAAATGAGGCTGCAGTACTTTAATTTCATCACGTAGGCAGTGACACCGATAAGCAAGTTTTGAAATCAAGCATTAACCACAGGTCACGAATGTGCACAAAGGTTGGTGATGTGATCAGAGAAAGAGACTGCAAAGGTCAAAAGTAACACAAAGACTTTGGACAATGCCACCGGATGTGAACAGAAGGGTTGAAGAGTTAGTGGATAGTGTCCATGATTTTTTTCATTTGGTCAGCAAGTCCTACGATGAAGATTTCTGTTTAAGAGGGTTGAGGCAGAGGAGGCTGGACAACATCCACTGATAGATTAGGCTAACCACATTTAGTAGCTGTAGGATGGAGGTAGAAAACTGGCTTGGGGAGGATTGTTGAATTGGGTGTCGTCTGCATACAGATGGTGGTCAACAGAGTAGGATTTTATGGTGTGGTAAACAGGATGAAGAGGAGTGCACCCAGGATGGAGTCTTGAGGGACACCACAAGAAAGTAGGAGGGGTTGTGAACAGTGGCTCGAGGCTTTGAAAGAGAAGGCAGGCAGAGTTGGAACAATAGTAGAGCAGTGCCAGGAGAGTCAACAAAGAAGATAGTCATTCAATTATGTCGAAAGCAGATATGTGGAGGAGACAACAGTAGGAGCCTTACTCCCACAAGGGATCACTATACCCTTATAGATAGACTCATATGGGACCAATATGGGTTCATCTGAATGTCTAAGTGATACCTAGTCAGCCAGAGTTCTTACACGCTGACGAAGGCACTCTGCCATGGCATTGAGTTGACCAAGTTCCTTTTCTAAGTCGCAGCGTTTCCACTTGAGGCTAACATTGCACCTCTTCAGCTCTTCGAGTTCCTTCCGGAAGCAGTCATTGACAGACGTCAAATTGCGCACCTGACTTCGGAAGCACGTGACATCTGCTTGCATAGCCTACATGAAGATCACAGATTCATATTGTACTGTCATGACATTACTAAATGCAGATCTATCTTGAGTCAAGAACCATTTCAAGCACCTAGTACCACTGTTATGACTAGGGATTTACACAGCCAAATTAGACTGCTATGGCCAAGTTTGCATTTCACTAAATGATATTTCAGTCACTAGTCATGTTTCTGAAGAGTTCTGCCCAGCATGTAAGAGTTCTAACCTTAATACTTTTCAGCATGTAAGAGTTCTAACCTTAATACTTTTCAGCATGTAAGAGTTCTAACCTTAATACTTTTCAGCATGTAAGAGTTCTAACCTTAATACTTTTCAGCATGTAAGAGGTCTAACCTTAATACTTTTCAGCATGTAAGAGTTCTAACCTTAATACTTTTCAGCATGTAAGAGTTCTAACCTTAATACTTTTCAGCATGTAAGAGTTCTAACCTTAATACTTTTCAGCATGTAAGAGTTCTAACCTTAATACTTTTCAGCATGTAAGAGTTCTAACCTTAATACTTTTCAGCATGTAAGAGTTCTAACCTTAATACTTTTCAGCATGTAAGAGTTCTAACCTTAATACTTTTCAGCATGTAAGAGTTCTAACCTTAATACTTTTCAGCATGTAAGAGTTCTAACCTTAATACTTTTCAGCATGTAAGAGGTCTAACCTTAATACTTTTCAGCATGTAAGAGTTCTAACCTTAATACTTTTCAGCATGTAAGAGTTCTAACCTTAATACTTTTCAGCATGTAAGAGTTCTAACCTTAATACTTTTCAGCATGTAAGAGTTCTAACCTTAATACCTTTCTACTGCTGCCACTATTACTGTTTTTTTACTTCTGGGAGCCAAGAAACGTCATCGGAGATGCTCCCAACCAGACTACTCAGGTTCATCACTGAACAGAAGGGTCTTCACACACTTGCAAAACAGAGACATGGAAAGTAGAGGCTCATGTTGCATATTGCTGGAAAGTCTTTTCCAAAATGAGGAGCCTACCTCTGCACAGGCTCTATGTTGAATTGGTGTGGGGAAGGTAGCCAATTGGCTGGTGTGCTTTGTCTGTAATTTTAATGAGCAATCCTTCACTGACTAAATTTGCTTTGTGCCATTGATGTTTTTTCTGTCTTATTGTCGTGTAAGCTTCTGAACTTTGAAAGAAGAGCAATATCAAAACAACAGTTGCAATATTAAAAAACACCAGTTGTATTGTAAATTACGTGACGGGTGAACAACCACATTACCCTGAGTTACAGAACAAAGATTTAACACCAGGTAATGATGTCACTAGAACCCATAACTCTGTAAGGGATGATGCCGCACAACGAAACCAGCCATTCTGAAAGCCAACAATTAAACAAGATGTCACTTAAGATGTCAGTTTAAAAAAGATGGAAGCTGATTAACATGCGAGACCGAGAAGCCTAGATAAATGGCATTAACATAGTCCACTCTAATAATGCTAAGGCTCTTTAGCTATTGCTGCTATAATAATTTCGACCAGTATGTGCCAGTGGCCCAGTTAAGACATGTTTCACTGTTCCTAATTAATGCTCAATTTCTTGATGGATCCTGTGCATCTTAGGGCGTACAATAGTACTAATTACAAAAGTAAAAATTAAAATAATTAGTATAATAGTGATGATGATGATGATACTGATGATGATGATGATGATACTGATGATAATGATGCTATCATTATGTATCTATAAAAAAGTTGGCATGAAACTAACGTCTGTCCTGTCTTCAAGGCAACGTATTTTAGACTTCAGACAGCAGACCTCCTGTATACGTCCACAGAAAACTGATTCATTACAGCTACATACATACACACCTAAAGAAAACTAACTAACAAGACCAGCTTCAGCTTTGCTGTAATGTTATTCATAGCCGACTAAGGCCATGGTTGCTTCCAATACTGTGTGAACATCAAGAGTTCTGTGTTTCTATAGTTCCGGCATTCAATCACAATGTACTTATTATTAGCATTAAGCAAGAAACAAGAATTTGATGTTTCCAGTGACCTTATTGATCCCAGAAGACAATAGTCAAAAAAAAAGAGTTAAAGAAATGACAACAAGCTGATCATGCATAACTGCTTCTTCCAAATGGTGGATTGACAACAGTGAGGCCAGCATAATGCATACATGTTGGAAGTACAGGATGATGCTAGAGACCCACAGCCTAAATTGTGATGGAAAACATCTTATATTGCTTCTGTCCATCTGGTTATAGGTTCTGTGCAATACTAAGTATGCTGAAGCATAAAATTAACTAGCAGGTTGAGACTGGGGTACCAGTATTTCACCTATAATCCTTTGGTGAGGTTTCAGCAGTTTTCATCTCAATCATAAGTCATTTATATAGTGCAACTATTCTAAACATGAGAACATGAAATCACTGGTGAAGATAATGGTTTCAATCACTTCCAAAAGTGGCAATGACCGCAGATTCGTACTTTATAAGTACCATAACACTGTTTCACTGTTTCAGGCCCTAACACTTCAAGAATGCATGGCTTCTCTGTCATATTTAGTATATGCTCCCTGTTCAATGGTTGAAGGTTAATAAAACATATAATTTACACTTATACTATATAGAATGAAATATACGAATGACAGCATAAACACATAATGACATTATCCATTCTACTGACAGTGGTAAAGTACAGCACATGCTCTTCTTGAAATATCTGTTGCCTTCGACACTGTCGACCAAGCTATATATTTCTGAGCCCTGGCTTGGTGCACCTGGTCTGAACTTAAACTGGTTATAATTATTATAGTTATATATTATAACGCCCTAAGTCACAGGAGCAAATTCGGTTATAAGTTATGCTCATCTGCAACAGATAAGGTATTGTTCTTGGCTGCTTACTTCTGTACTTCCTTCTTACTTCCATTTATGCACCACTCCACTAAACATCGTGCTGAATCAAAGAGCTGTGAAACACCATATCAACACTAATGGTACCCAACCCCACATTCTATTAAGTAATTCCTCTGCTCTGGTAACAACTATGATCAAGCTCAGTAATGGCAGAAAAAGGAGTGCTCTTATTATCTTAAACCCCTCCAGGACAGACATTTTGAATCATAACAAACTAGGCATTTAATTACCACACAAAGCAGTTGTTTAGCTAGTTAGTTACTTGGGCATTGTGCTTTACTCAAACCTATCATTAGCAAACACATCCAGGATTATATATATAAGATTAGATGCCACACTCCAATTTCAGCTCTGATTTGTCTGGCTGATGCCAAGGTCTCCAGTTATCTTGAATGCTCGATCTCTCCCATCTTAGCTCTAAACCGGACCTAGCCTGTAAATTGGTGGTCACAACGACTAAGGTATTGTATGCTTAGCAGCGGACAACGACGGATGCCCTAATTATGACAGCCCAATTATAACAGCAGTGCTATAAAATTCTTTAGGATAGATTCGACAATGTTTACTTTGTCAAGTGCATCCAATTCCATTCGCTCTGAGCTCGCGTTGCAGTCATCGTCTATACAGAATTTCTTCGGAGCTGCGGATGCTGCCATAGTTCAGAAATTGGAAGTGTTAGAAGGAATATCCAAGAATGTTGCGTTGTCCGCAAATCATGGATTAGTAAGTTATCTTAAAAACATCGAAACTGTTCTTTAACTTCTCCAATTTTTGATGTTTCTTAATGTCACCTTCAATTTCTCAGGTTTTATTGAATAGGCCTACAGTAAGTAGTGATGTGACAAATCACAACGTTATCGATAAAGTGTTTAAAGGAAAATTCAGGAATGTTGGCCCCTTGGCGTTGTCAGCAAAGCCTACGAACGGATTAATATGTTACATAAAAGCATTTAAACTGTTCTTGAACTTCTCCGATTTTTGATGTTCTTGATGTACTCCTTCTATTTCTCAGATTTTATAGAGATTGCACGTGGCCTAGTGATGTAACAAATCGTGACGTTGTCGATAAAGCGTTCCTACCATAGAATATCGATTTAATGCAAGAGATTGCTAGGACAGAATTTATTATTATATTAAGGAGTAACAAAAGGTTCCCTTAAATCAGTTCATTAAACCGAGATTAAAGGCAAAAAGCACACAAAAATTTATATTGGCCTATGATGTAGGCTTAGGTATCATGCGGGAATCTAAATTTGAGGCATTTAATTTTTGTTCATCATGATCTCAGCAAACTTGTTAGAGATAATTTTGTATGTGCTACCAGCGCTTGCTTGCTTCATATAAGTTTATTTAACGACGCATCCATAACAACGATGATATGCGTCGCTACCAGTGCTAGTAGTGCTACGCTTTATATATTCTGTGGTGTGACGGACTCCCCAGACTCGGCCACATCGACATCTCAAAACTATTCTTTTTTTGCTCCGACCTGGAGTAGTTGTCTTGAAGGGGCGGTATATTAAAATTAATAGATTGATATATAGACCGTGTAAGCACGCAACTATTGCTTAGAAACAGAATTGAACATTAGTTATACGAATGAGGTACATAATAACTAATATATATCTCAAAGAATATATCTATGGCTGCAATATTTATGCTTGGAATCTTTGGAAAATACAACTACTATACGGGGCAGTGCGGAGGGAGGATTTAATATAGTTTAGACCGTGAAAAGTGGTTTTATTTAGCTAAGAAACTGTCTGCTGTATGCTGGCATTTATATTTTCCTGTAATGCTTGACATTGTGTGTTTACGTGTGATAAACTTAAAATATTGAGCGGACACACATTTTGACACCACCTGGACTTTGATGCGTATAAACCTAGATCAGCGAAGATACACCATAATAATTATGCAGGGCTGTTAACGATCTGGAAAAATATTGCAGTTGCAATACTAATACTTGCTAATAAAAGTATTGACAATACAAATGCTTTGTCTGGAGAGTATTGCAATATCAATTTTTTACCAGTATTTTTCGACAGGCTTGCTGAATGCGCTCTTAGCACACGTTATGCACCGACAAATATACGGAATTTCTCACCTAATTGCTTAGGGGCCGTCCACATGTTACGTACGCAGCGAGGGGAGGGGTTTCGAATTTCGGCGATTTTGCGTACGGGTGCGTATGATGGGGAGGGGTCCAGGAAATATGGGTGCGTAGCGAATCGCCGAAACCCGAATCTCCGAAACTGATTTAGTCCGAATCCCCGAAAACGAAGCTAGATTGATGAAAAGGATTCTGCTTAAATGGAAGCTGGATCGAGGAAAATAATTTATGCAGAAGCTGGGTTGACGAATGAATCGCGCTGTTTTGAGACACTTCAGCGTTTTTCAATAGTACATTGCTGTTTTCCGGGAATCGGGCTTTTTGGCCTTTTCAGCGTTTTCGAGGATTCGGGTTTCGATGATTCGGGTTGATCCCGAAATATGTACGTACGCTAATATAACTGTCTAATTATGACATCCACAATATGGAATATTAAAATCAGAACTGTAAACCTAATCATAAGCTATATTTTGTGCTTAATCAATTTTATGTAGAATTAAAACTTTTTTAAATGCAAGTGTTGTTAATGTTTTATTTCTTTAGCAGTTAGCAAGTTTAAGCTGTTAAGTATGATGCTTTAAATAAATAAATAGCCTGCGATAAAATCGATGTCTTATAGATGTCTTTGGCTATATAACCTTTGCAATGATGGGGGCGGTGGTGGGGCTCAGATGTACGTATTCATGGGAGAGGGGGTCCATGAAATGTATGTGGTGCAAGAGGGGAGGAGGGTCCGAAAATCTGATTTTTGTGCGTTCGTAATACGTGGATGGGCCCTTAGGCCAAGAGCAATGTATTTTTTGTAGCTTTCAAGCAAGCTGAACACCCTGCGCTGATATCACATTGGCAGTCTTTGTTTACGCTCGGCCTATATGCAAGCACTCAAAATTCATCAGCCAAGCCACTTCTACCACCTATCACAAAAGGACATAGGTCTACTCTCTCACATTTGTCAATATTTAAAAAAAAATTTCCCTTCGCACCAAAGATTATGTGGCAGATGAGACAATTTTTGAAACGTAACAATTTACTTCTTGTATTTCTTGTTTGCAACTTATTCAATTGGATGAAAATTCTTATAAATTACAAGGAGCCGTCCACTTATTACGTATGCAGCGAGGGGAGGGGGATTTTCGAATTTCGGCGATTTTGCGTACGTGTGCATACAGTGGGGGGAGTAGTCCCGAAAATATGTACGTAGGCAAATATAACTTATAATTATGACATACAATATACGAAATATTAAAATCAGAATTGTAAACCCAATCACAGACTATATTCCTGCTTAATCAATTTTATGAAGCATTAAAACTTCAAAATGCAAGTACTGTTAGTGTTTTATTTCTTCATAACAGTTAACAAATTTAAGCTGTTAAATATGATGCATAACAAAATAAATAGCATGTGGCAAAATCAATATCTTATAGATGTCTTTAGCTATTTAACCTTTGCAATGGGGGAGGGGAAAGCTCAAATGTACGTTGGCATGGGGATGGGGTCCACGAAATGTACTCATGTACTCAGTGCAATATAGGAAGGGGGGTCCGAAAATCCGTTTTTTTTTGCGTACGTAATTGACGGATGGGCCCCAATGGGAATAAGCATTGATATCGAGCATCACTGGCAATCTAAAGAAACGTATCGATGATACACATGCGATATCAGTAGAACAAAGCTATTGTGATACTACAGTGATATTGGACAAAGTATAGGTGACACCAAGTATTGCGATTCTTTATGACGACATTAACAGCCTTGACTATATGACCCATCATCTTAACTAGTTTTTTAAAAGCTTCTAAATTTCAGTTTTAGTTATGATTATTGGTCTTAATATCTTTGCAGTTTTAGTTCTTGTCATTTCTGAATATTAGTTTTCATTTTAGTTTTTATGGATGACGGTTGGTTTTAGTTTTAGTAGTTAAATTCAGTTAAAATTTTTAAAATTTAAAAGACCGTCATTCAGTTAGTGCACAGTTTAAATTCTAAGAATTATTTAATTCTATTTGAACATGATAATCTAAATATTTAGACTGTTCAAACGTTCAAGTTCAACTGTAAGCCATCAAAATAAAGAATATTAATTAATAAAGGGTAAATTGTGCTTCAAAAGCACTTTCTTCTCAACATTATTGAAAAGTTTAATTTGTCAGCCATCCAAATGTGGAAAAAAGCTTCTTATGCAGAGGACAGGCTAATGCATTGTATGCTATGCATGATAGAAGCTGATATTCAATTGCTTTTCAATCCAAAATAGTAACCAAAGGCTGCTGTCCACTGTTTCATCAAGAGCATTCATATAATTATATCTGCAGCTCTTCTTCACCTAACTCCGCCACTGGTTGTGGTGGAGTTAGGTGAACTCTGCCTGGATAAAGGAGGAGGGCAACGCTAATGGTCTTTGTTACCACACAGTGTCTTTAAACTGCAACTACCACCATCTTCTTCATAAAAGAAGAATGAGCAGAAAGTCCATCGATAAATGCTACAGACACAAATTTGAACTGTTTGATTGCCGAAAAGTTATGAAAAATTGCAAGTGAAAATTGGAGTTAATTATATTATATTTAAAAATGTGATTTTGTTTTGCTGAATCGGCATCATTTTAGTTTTAGTTTTAATTTAATTGATTGCTCTTTTCGTTATCATTTATGCAAACAACACTTTTTGTAGCTGATTAAGTCTAAGCTTCCGCATTAGATCATCGATTGTGGCATCGTTCACTGTGTTGGGACCTTGAGCAAGTCCTTCGTGCACAATTGCTCTGCAGTACAACTGCAATTGCACTGTCAACACGTGTGCACTTCTGAGCAAAAGATGTTGGAAGAAGGGTGATATCAAATTTCAAGCATTTCAATTTCAAGAATCTTTCAATTCAAGAATTTCAATAAAACAATTTCAAAATTTGTCTAATTCCTTGCTGTTTTTATTTTCAGAATATGGCGTTAATAAGAACTGCTTCATTGGCAGTTAGACGTTGGCAGTGCTCATCTGCTAACTTATTTTCTAAGACTTTGAACGACGGTCATTCAGTTAGTGCACAGCATCCATACAGCACAGCTTCTTCTAACTTGAATCTGACGCTTGATAATGCACAAGGTAAGTTGCTTGTAATGATTTCATTCTATTCAAACTGTTGATTTTGGGAATATATTATTCTATCATTAGAATTAGCTAATTTGACAGAACCATTAAGAATGATACCATTTAGAGTAAACTCAATTTTACTTATGAAACATTCTGTCACCAGTGTCTTCTTCGATAATGTTAGAAGCTTCAAGTTTTGTTGTATCGTATCTCCACTGTCAACATCTCTTCTTCTGTTGTTCCAAGTTGTGGCGCCCGATGATATCTGCTCTCATAATTCTTTTCAAAATTGCTATTGAGGTTTTATTTACGCATGTGCCAATATGTTGAGCAGAATGTAAATCTGATATAATGTGGTTTGATGAAAGCATTAAAATTTATGTTCTTATGTTACGTTTATTTTGTATTGCCCGCATGTCGTATTATGGCTGAGATGGTTGCTGGTTTTCTGTAGGGATTGCTGTTGTTGAGTTGAAGAGGAAACCTGTCAACAGTCTGAATCTAGAATTTCTTGCTGAACTCACCACAACACTTGAAACACTGGAAAAAGACCAACAGATTAATGGCCTTGTTATTACTTCTGTTAGTTCAGAGTTATAGCCAATCTAAAGATATTCCGTCTATAATAAGCGTATTTTGCACACAAATGCCTTACAGGCTAGGTTCAGATTGACTGATCATGCATACATCATCATTGCAGTAATTAATTAAGATTTTAAATGTGTGGAATCACTGCAAGTGAGAATTCAAATCTTGATGCATTATATGATTTATGCAGTTTATTGGTGAACCAAACTGGTGCAAAGAGCTTTTAATTCATTTATGAGCTGATAATTGCAACTATAATAGAATCCTGCCAAGGATTTATATATGTAGAATCAGTGCAGCATAGGAACAATTGTTGATTGAGTCATGTAATGAACATCCTTATGTTACCCTATCTAACCTTTAAATTTCCTTACGTTTCTTTGTTATCTGTTAACTTACCTTTCCTTGCCAACCTTATGCGATACATTGTGTTGCTTAACTTGACTTGTCTCGACTTATATGTCTTATCCTGCCTTGTCATACCTATAATCTAATCTTGCTAATAAGACATAAATCAAAACATTTGATGTTAATCTCTTTCTTCCAGGCACAACCGAAAATTTTCTCTGCTGGCCTTGACATTATGGAGATGTACAACCCAAAACCTGAACGATTAGGCGAATTCTGGCGAACGCTGCAGAACTTCTGGATGAGGCTTTACGTGTCACCTCTGGCAACTGTAGCTGCAATTAATGTATGTTGATCCTGATGATCTTTTACAATTGTTACTATTACTGTTATTACTATTGTTACTTATGTTCTAAGTTTCACTAGCTACTGTTTAGTCATTAGCCAGTGATGAATATTCCTTCCATCTGGGAGGAAGTTGCAGCAGCACGAAAGGAAGGAAGCCAAGTTTAGCATCTCAGGATTGCCTTTATACAGCTAAAAATCTGGTAAAACCTCTATTTGCTTGGTATGCAACAAGGAGTGTGGAGTTGAATGAAAGAGCTCAGTGGAGTTGGAAGAGTAACAGGGCACGATGACTAGATTATATAAACCAGACGAGTGATTCAACAAAGCGAGAGTCGAGCTCTAGAGAGTCGTTGCCTTGAGGGGTGATCAAGAAACAGGTGGTGGCGGATATTTACATGTTTGCACGTGTGACGTTACACTTAACTAAAATTCAGTTTTGTCATTTTACTCCCATGGCCATGCCATCATAGAGCTCTGCATTCTCACCAAGAGTGCAGTCAACCATTATTTTATGGCTATTGTGTGGAGCATTTTGCTCAAAAGTCATGATCCCCACATAGTTACCAACCACAGTGCTACACCAATCAGTGAAAGGATGCAGGGAGGACCCCAACTTGAATCATGGAAGGCAGTTGTTAACCTAGTGTAGTCCCATCATACTGATACTGTTGCATGGTTGACCTCTTGGGAATTCTTTAACATGGAGGCTATCGTGATAACAATGCATATCCAATCATTCCAATGTTATCCATTCTTCCATACGTCCGTCCGTCCATTCATCTTCTACTCCTTCCATATGTATTCCCATCCTTCCCTCCTTCCATTCATCCTTCCTTCCACCCATACGTCCTCCCCTCCTTCCACTGGTTCATCCACCAGTCCATTCGTTGGAATGACCTTAAGTGTAGCGGGTGTAGGGAGGGCAATAAAGCCCCACGTCGTCTTCAATCGAATTTGACCAAAGACACGGACGAACGACTGACAACAGAGACGAAACCAACGAAATAAACGGAGACGTTTGTAATATAGTAGAGTGCAATCCTTAGAAAATGTTTGTATGTACAGAACCGTTTGAATAAAAGCATTTATGTAACACCTATAAGGATCTCTGAAAAGCATTGTTGGTTTGAATAACTGCATAGATGCTTTGTAAACATGTTGTGAGGTTAATTGAAAGTGTTTTCTTAACAGGGTCGTTATCACCGGCTGCGTGGCTGTCCTGGGGTTCAATTTTCGTTTCGTTTAATGAGTGCTCCTGAGTAGGTTCTTGAATGGCCGCTATATAAATGTCTTCATGAACTGCAGAACTTCCACTATAGTTGTCTTCAGACTGAAACACAGAGTTCTTTTATGTGAGCCAGGGTGGTGCCAACCAATAAACCATGCCTCAGCAGACTAAGTTAGCAGTGCTCTATCTCACACATGTGTTGTGAAATGTGTGGACATTTCTGCATTTATATTGGAGGATTCTTGAAAGTTAATGGCAATGTTTTATTTCATTCAGGGTCATAGTCCAGGAGGTGGTTGCCTTATAGCTACGTCTTGTGATCACCGTGTGATGGCCTCTGGTCCCTATGCAATTGGACTCAATGAGACGCTCTTAGTAAGGAGACAAGATTGTTTACTGTCTGTTAGTTGAATTGATGTCATGTAGTAATTATAAGAATTGTCATATGTTCCTTTTGTTATGTAGTGCGTAAAGATGGTTCTCAAGCATTATTAATGAGGTAGAAATAAATATTCTGTACTGCTGTGGGGCAGAGATTTCTGAAGGTTCAGCTTATGACTTCTTGTATGGCGACATCTCTAAGTTTATATAATTGCATATATTGAAAACTAGTATATTGTTTTGCTTTGTATAATCCAGAAACTGTAATTCACATTGGTATAAATACTGTATGTTAATCCGCCAATCAGTTCTGTTTTTCTGGTTTTTTAAGGGCCATTCATTTAAAATGTACGCATGAATGGGAGGGTATGTTAACCCAAATTCGTATGCTTGCATGTGGGGCTACTGATACTGTGTATGCATAGGAAACGGGGGAGAGTGATGGAACATTGATAATTTGTTTTTTATTGGCCTTCAAAACTGACCCACAGTGGACTATCTTTTTTATTAAACACATTAATTTGATTAATCATCGATTGTTCTATGTGGATAAAATATGGATTGTTCTCCATATTTGGATTCGGGATATGTGTCAAGCATACATACTCTAGTTGGGAGTGTTTAAAAGGACGCATGCATACAGAGTGGGAGGGGCCAATTTTTATGGATTTCTGCTTACTTACTGAATGTATGTCAAATTCGAGGAACAGAACCTGACAGTGTTTTTTGTATTTTCAGGGTATTGTGGCACCTTTCTGGTGAGCAACAAGATTCTATCACGTGCTTGTGTAATGTCTAATTATAAACAGTATTTCCTAATTTATATTGTATATTATGCAGTGTTTCAAGGTCAAAGGTATTGCTTACGTATGTACTGTGATTGCTTATGTATGTACTGTGATTGCTTACGTGTGTACTGTGATTGCTTACGTATGTACTGTGATTGCTTACGTATGTACTGTGACTGCCTACATATGTACTGTGATTGCTTATGTATGTACTGTGATTGCCTACATATGTACTGTGATTGCCTACATATGTACTGTGATTGCACTGATCTTTGCTTTTGAAGCTGAGCATCCCAAGGAATCTGAATGCTGTCAACTGTTTACATCGGACAGAATCCACCAGCCGGGTTCTTTCTTCATGTAGGCATTGGAGTTTGTGGCTGGTGACTAGTGTGTTTTGGACTGCATTTCCTTGTAGATGAGATTTTCTGTCATTGTGACTTTGATATCACACACTTTGTGGTTAAAACTTGTAAAACTACTGTCAAATAGAATATGTTCACTTATTTACTTTTATTTTAACTTACTATCAACTTGTGTGTGGTTTTTTCAGGTTCATGGATACCGTGAAGAATGTCATAGGTCACAGAGAGTCAGAACGGGCTCTGCAACTTGGACGACTCTATAGTGCTGATGAAGCACTTAATGTCGGATTAGTTGACGAAGTTGTGGCTGAAGCTGTCATTGTCCAGCATGCTAAAGACGAGCTCATCAAGTGGCTGCAAGTCCCAGGTGCGTTGCTAACGGTTGTATATCATGGAAAGAATTTACTTGGCAATGATTGCTACTTGACATCCATATGATGATGGTGATGACTACTTTGCATGCAATTGGATTTGAGAAGCCTCTCAATACTAAGTGGTGCTTGCTGAACTGCTTTGAAGGAGTGTGGCAGTGTTCTGTAACCCATATATCCATGGAACAACACTGTGAAGTTGAAGTGGCTAATAAAAGGTGGTCGGAAAACAATGACCAATTCTCAATTCCTACCCATTGTCCAAATTTAGTATTGTTTAAGTATAAGTTTCCCATCTCTTTTGCAGACGAATTCATGCCATCAGAAGGGCTAAAGCCTTGATTAGACTGACTCTGCTGATGATAAAGGGCTGACTATGTTAAGCTTGAATACTTTTGACACTTTTGCATAGAGAGGAGGATTCTAACTTGATCAAATGAAGTACATATTTAGTGAAATCTGGTCAAGAATTTATGTAGCACCCCTTCAAGATATCTACTCAGAGGTGCTCTCTGCATTGGCCTAAATGATGTTAAATGTCTCATGATCAAATAAAAATACATATTAGTTAGCAAAACGTCGATGTCCACACCGGGTATTCAGCCCTCCTTCAATTTGATGTAACTAATTGAGAGGAGGGATATGCCTCCCTCTTACATGGGCTATCATCTGTTATGAGGCTGTGGTAGCTAATTAGGCCAAGTATGAGGGTACTTTAAACATCCTGTTCTTAAATTGGCTTTAGGAAACATCTTGATGTAGACAAATAGGACAGTACTACAAACCCTTTGGGACTGATGGTCCCTTTGGGACTGATGGTCACATTGAAACTGCTTCTTGATTCGTGCTGTTCTGTTACTTTTAAGTTCTAGGACCAGATGCTTTTTTTTGCAAGCAAATATACGTGTAACGTGTTGCCCTCATGAGTGCCAATTAATTAGTGCAAATTCATTTTCTTTTTAGGTTGTACCTTGTGCATTACATCAATGCTTAGATTTGTTTAGATTATTTTAAATTATATTCTCATGACTACAGTTGCACGCTTGTATTTATTCCAGGTCATGCAAGGAAGCTTACAAAGCTGGCCTTGCGAAAGCCAACCGTTGATAGACTTGTTGCCAGACAAAATGAGGACATCGAAACCTTTGTCTCGTTCGTGACAAAAGATTCCATACAGAAGAGTCTTGGAAAATATCTGGAAGCATTGAAGCGGAAGAATTGAATCAAGAGAAGATTGTTGTAGTATAATCATTCATCAGGAACTTCCTATGACATGCTCCATTATTACTTGGTTCTGATATAATGTAGTTGGGAATTTTAGATTTAAGTCAACCTCAATCCAAATTTTTGTCTTTGGAAGGAGGTTTATTATAGAACAAACTGGATGTAAGGCGGTTTCAGCTATGGTTCCAAAGAGAGCAGTGTTAGAAAGAACTTGGTGTTTTGGATGTTTCGCCTTGTGTTTTATTTCATGTAAGACGATTCTAATGATTCGATGCACGATTTATAAAATCCAACAACTATTTTTTTAATTTGTCTGTAGTGTTTGCATGAGTAAATCCAGATCTGATTATAAGTTTGTGCATTATGATTGCTGTGTTAAAAATTATAATTTTAAATTTGGTTCACAATCTAGAGGTCAAGTGACAAGATATCGTGTAATGTTTAAGCCGATAGTGTTCAGTACTGTCTGACCCCCACCTGCAATGGAAATACAAGCCTCCACTTTTATCTGTCTTCACATTGCAGACCGTTACATTTTTGGATTATTTGAAAACAGCTTGAGATAATGTCATAGAAAATGTAAATTTGTTTCGATTTTTAAGCGTTCTGCCGTTTGAAACTCACAGGTGTAGTTTTTATCTTGATTAGGTTTTTATGCGCATCAGGACGAAGATCCACATATTTAGGCCTATAACTTGCATAACCAAATAATTGATTTAGGTGTCTAATCATGTTTTGCATTCTTAATTTAAACATTAGTGTGGAGGAGTTGATTCATGCACAAGTCACAACGTCTGGTTAGAGGGTTGTCCAAAAACCGTGAGATTTGTGTTCTATCAAGTAACACAATAGGTGACACGGATTTTGACTTGTAAATGCTAAAAAAACGGTTAGGGTTCGCCATTGTGACCATAGGTTCAAAACGTTATAAAGCTAAGAACAGGGGATCCGTTTATATTCAAGAGCTCTATGTCAAGTCAGTGGAGCTATTCAGAGCTACCTTGAAGGACGAATTCCTGTTGCCAGAAGACCACAGAGGGCATTGGTTACATATCCATTTTAAGTTGTTTATTTTCTTGTTTTTGGTTCCTCTTGCCATCTGTTGTTGCAAAGATTGCTAACTTCTCATCTAAAAAATTGTTAACTACATGTTTCCAAAATGAGTGTAGGACATTTGCCCTCCCCCTCCCGACCATGGGGCGATTTCTCCTATGTAAATGTTGAATGGAAACTATATTTATCATCAATCCAACACAAAAATAATAATAATAATAGTAATAATTTAGTTTAATTTCACACTGAGAGACTGTGGCATGATTACTACAGTATGAATTTGCGATGATATGTTTGTTATTGGCAATGTTTGAACTTCTATTGAACTTCTATTAAATTAAGCAAAATATATTTGCGTCAATCAAACTTCTTTTTAACGCCAAATTATTTTTAATCGATACAACTTCACTTTAACCTAGTAGACAAAGCGAGGCAACAATCACCAAGCAATTGTATTGTATTTAAGTATTTATAATGCGCCTCTAGTAGGGTGAACCATTCAGAAGCGCTGCCAGTGCGTAAGGTCCCGCAAGAAGAAGTAGGTTTTGAGAAATGCAAAAGAGGATAAGAGATAAATAGACAAATTTTGTCGATCTGTCCCCCCAAACTCAGAACCAAGTCTACGCCTATGCATCATGCAATGACTGTGATAGGACTATCAGCACAATAATTGAGTGTCCATGCCCCTATGGCCTACACGAGACGACTTACTTATGCAGGTAGCCTGAGTTAAGGATATCGGTAAACAGACAGATAAACGAACCTAGGTCAGCAATGGTTAGATAACTATAGGCCTATAAGTGCAGTGTAGCTTCAGACAGGTAGTCAGAGGAATAGAGTCATACAACAACACAGGTTGTAACTGGCTGGCTGACAGAGAGTAATAATATTTTTAGTTCCATTAAAGTTTAATCACATCGAAAGTAACCGATATTAAATTTCAATAATATAATTTCAATAATCTTGCAGAGAGCGGTGGTAATTGAGCTAGTTGATGAAGTCGATCTTGAGCTGTTTCTTCATCATGTAAGGAAGCTTGAGCTGTTTCTTCATCATGTAAGGAAGAGGAAGATCGTTGAGGGTCTCGTTGAATCCAGCGGCACCTTCTTTTCCTTTCATCAGCTTCCTGATCTTCTGTCTACCTTGAATGATGGCGGCCTCGCTGAGCGTCGGCAGCCGATAGGCCATCTTCTGCAGAATCAATCCAGAGTTGCTGGACATATTCACCATAACGAAGGTCCTCTGCAGCCACATCCCCGGCGAAGCACGGAGTCCGCCGCTGATCAGCAGAGTGACGATCTCATCGGCGTTTTTGGTAGCCTGGCCTACCGGATTAGTAGACCTGAAGTTAGGATAGGCTGGATTCGGCATTCTTCTGAAGCTTGTGAAAGGATGATGAACTCTGTCATAGGGCCACGATTGAAGCTTTGTGCCATCTCCAAAATTTGGATCGGCACCCCGATCAAGCAACATCTTCACAGATTGAGGACATAGTTTTGCACAAGCTAGCATAAGGGCAGTTGCGCCTTTGCTGTTGACTGCATCAACCTCTGCCCCTTTCTCAATCAGCACCAACCCAACTCATGTAGGTTTCTGCAAATTGCAGTGTGAATTGGTTTTTCCCAAGAGCCGTTGTACCCGTAAATGCAGCAGTTTGCTTCAAAGCTGTTAAGTTTTAAGATGTTGATCACCACCTCCTTTAGTCTTCTGTCGACAGCCAGATAATATGTCAACTCTAAAGTGGCTACCTTTAGTCTGCCTGACATATTAGCCTCCAGAAAAATCGCGACTATCTGCTTGCATTGCTATTGAGGCAAAGCTCAAAGGCAGACTGCCATTGATGACTAGACAGAATGTAGGGCGGCGTGTCTTGCAGCAGGAATCGGATACCGGCCGAGAATCCAGTGCGAATCAGGATGTCTAATATCGAATAGGTTGTTCCTGTTCTCGAACAATAAAATCCGGTTCTTATGTCGAATCCCTTGGCAATTGACGACCGAAATTCCTTTAAGCTCCGCTTTTCGATGGCACGCAACATACCGACGGAAAGGTCGAAGGTCACATCCATCTGTATTTCAAATCAATTCATTAAATTTTATTGAAGCCATTGAAACCAAAATGAAATAGCAACTGTTTTTCATCAATCACAAACAACAGAAGACCCAGAAAGGACAACGGTCTCTCTAGGTAGGACCACCTAAACAATTTGTAACATCAAGGCAAAATAAAACAAATATATAGAGACTTCAGAGTCAATAGTCAAAGCGGCTGTTTAGATCCATAAAAGGCAATTGTACAAAAAAATCATAACTAAGTTCAGACTGAATAATAACTCTTATAAGTTAGCAACAAAAAGTTGCAAGAAGGCCATCACGCATATTACATATATAGCTGAGGAATGTGTCAAATGAGATCAGCAGCGAAGCGGATGACCTGATAAAAGTGCTCAATCAACCCAAGTGGAAGACCAACAGACTAGCAACAGTTATCGTGCAATTATGATCTATTTTATTACTTGTAATTGTGATTGTAACTCAAAATTTCCAAAGCGCTGCTCTAAACGAACGGCGCTCGACTGGGTGGGAAATAAGAAGATCTTCTAGCTTCTCCGACAATGAGCGGGAAGAGGACTATATAACAGCTTCACCCGATGGGGTGGGACACTGTTTCATGTGGAATGACCCACACGAGCAACTGCTCCTTGTTGGGACCGGTGTGGTGCGCAACTGCGCATGCGGGGACTACCAGTAATCCGCAGTTAGATTAGCTGAGAGGAGACGATTGGGATATGGAGGCCACCCTGCATGGCGCAGAGAGTCAAAAAGTTTCGGGCCACAACGAAAACTAAGTACAGGAATAGGGGAGCTGAGACGATGTCTTGAGACTATGTCTCACTTGAGACCATTTCTGACTTTAGACTATGTCTGACTTTAGACTATTTCTGACTTGATTCAAACCACACATTCACCTATTTAGAAGTAACATGCAGTCTATCACATTGACAGCGTTAAGATTAGTTACGCTGTTGCGTTACATAGGTACAACAGATGCTTTTGGAATTCAATAATTTAATATACTTCTTTTACCCCTTTTAATTCTCTAAAAATGCCAATCTTTATGTAAATCCATTATTTGGATGCCAATCAATTATGCAAATGCCAGTACACATTGCTTAATTTGACAGCGGGCTGCCAAGACATTCAAAAGTGGGTCCCTCCTTAGAGAAGTTTGGAAACTGCCACACGAAGCACTTAGAACTTACAATTATACATGTATTAGAATTTTAACCAGCATAACAACTTAGTGCACATCAACTGCATGCATTAAACGGTGATTAAAGGGCAAGTCTATGACTTCCATTTGTTGGTCCACATTTTACTCTTACAACAAAAGAGAAAGGATGGCCAATTGCCCAGCGCAAGTAAGCAGATACTGTAAAGCACCACCTTCATTATTGATTAATATTGAATCATCAATTGAGACTTGCCTCTTGTGACTAAGGTGTCGCATGTTGCTTCCACGCCCTTCTCTGGAACTCTTTTCGCGACTGCGATGTCTTTCTCTGCTGCGACTTCTCTGTCTCGGCAGTTCCCGACTGTTGCTCGGACGCTTTTCGCGACTTCGACTTCTTTGCCTCCTTTCCGTGCTTCTGCTTCGCGGGCGTCTTCCTGGACTCGGACTTCGAGGGCAGACGTCTAACGCACCACGATCTATATCACGTCTCCTTTCCTCACGCTCATTCTCCCGCTGCAGTTTACAGCTTCTACAGTTTGTTTTAACACAGACCAAATCAATCAAGGTAATAGAGGTCAATCAAGGTAACACAGGTCAATTAAGGTAACAGAGGTCAATAAAGGAAACAGAGGTCAATCAAGGTAACAGAGGCAATGGTATCACAATTGTTTACACAGCTCTAAAGAAACTCATTGAAAGTGTGAAAAGCAAGGTCAAAGTATTTGTCAACTTAGACAAATATGACCAAGTCTCAAACGTCGTGTTTTTGAACATGCCAAGGTTTACATTCATTGACACACAAATGACCGAGTGTACCCAGTGGCATGATATAAATAAAGATGTACTTCTAATATATACATCAATAGTGACTGAATTGCTTTACTTCTTGCTTACATGACTTGTATCAACAAAATCAATAGGACACAATGCCCAACCATCATACAAACTGTTCCGAGGTCCAAAATAGTACTTCTTCATAGTACAGGTTTCATATAAATTTGCTACACCAGGCACGGTTTCCGTTAATGCCCAAATGGCTGTTTTATGTCCCTAACAAATGTCAAAAAAGCACACACTTGTTGTTGTTGGTCTGGTTGCTAAGAACTTTAACGACACACTATTCGCGCTAGCGTCAGAACTTTAAACTATATGCGTTTAGATGCAGAGAGCCAATGAAGAGACTACTGGTTACTTAACTACTTACAGATGCATGAACAAGAGTCACTATTGCAGTATGAGAACGGAAGTGAGCCACATCAAGGCGTTGACGAAGTTGGTTGTAGCAACTTCCAGCGACCAGATTAATATGTTGCGAAATTCTAAGCTCCTGGTCTAAGTAACTCCAAGGTCACGAGCAGTAGGTAAGAAACAATTAAGGTCCTTCAGGGCCGCGTGTCTGGGCCAGCGTCCCAGGCCCAGGCCACATGAGAGACCGTGATATCCGTTTCTCTCGACCAGGGCACCGCATGGGCAGTAATGAGGTAAACAGGCAGGTAACCCCAGTCTGTAACCCACCGCCACCCTCAGGGACTCATCGTCAAGTCTCAGCCCGCAGTTTGTAATCGTTAGGGCTAAGAGCCAGTCGCTTGCGTGTGGGGCTGCCACTGCTCCAAGATGTGCCTGATTCTGGGAATCAGGCATTCTGGAGGCGAGGTCTGCCACTCCGAGCTCGATCAAAGGGTCGTCCCATCTCGATTGTTTGTGAGCCCAAGCTTCTTCCGGCTCTGGTACTCCGCTGGTTTCCCTCCATTTGGCCTGAAGGATCTCCAGGGCAGGGTCCTTTTTAGGCTTTCCTCGCAGAATCCTTTTCTGGAGTATATCAGTGGCTGCGGCCGATGCCAAGAAGGCTGGAAGTGCCAGCGAAACCACTGATCGGATGCCCAGTCCTCCTCTTTTGATGGGCAGGGTGGCTTGGAGCCATCCCTCGTCGGTGAGAACAAGATTGAGCACCTCAGCGAGGCCCACCCTCAAGGCCTTGTCAGACTCCTCCAGTCCTTTGTGGCCTTCGCATGGGCAGCTTCTGAGGGTATATAATAGTCGGGTGGCACTCAGCGAGTATCGGAGCAAGATGAGGGCGTCGTGTGTGGCGATGGACGTTAGTTTTTCCATCATGCGCATTAGCTCCACTGTGCGCGCATTCAAAGTGTTCGTCAAGGCCGTATCCGTTGACAGAGGTGCGCCTAGGAGTGTGGCTTCTGAAGGGTTAGTCCATCTGAACTGTCTTAATGGTTCGAAGTCTCTCTGGATATCTGCAGAAGCGGAAATGATCTCGCATTTTGTTCGATTTAGGAAAAGGCCGAGTTTTTCGCATTCGGTTTCGAGTCTGTTTATATCTTCCGCAACCTCTTCCGCTCTGCCACCTAGTGTTAGGTCGTCCAGAAAACCTACTGTGAGCGGCGATTTCATTTGGATGAGGATGGGCTGTAGAGGTAGACAGAAGAGTAAGGGACCCAAAGGGTCGCCTTGTTGGGGCCCCACTTGGGACAAGACACAGTATCGACCGTATTTAAGATGTGAGTGTTCCAAGTAAGCTAGATTGCAAAAAGGTGCCAGTTCAGGAAGAATGTTATATAATGCTGTCAACATTTCAAGTCTGAATAGGCTGTTGAATGCGTTGGAGAAATCTATTTTGGCTATGATTGTTTCGTTGTCTAAACTGTTCAAAAATCGTCTTGTTGCGTGTACTGCTGCCTCACATCCTCCTGGTACACCAACTCCGACTTGTCTGGGAGAGAGGTATTCAGCAACTTTAGGCGCTGCATAAGAGCTGGCACATTTGGCTGTCAGTCTGCGCCAGTAGTAACCAATGACAATGGGCCTCAGACCTCCAGTGCTTTTCCTAAGGGCGAAGAGAGTTCCACCGAAAAGGGTTGCTCGAATCCCAGAAGGGCATTCTCATGCGAGAAGCAAGTTTACCAGAGCCGCAATGGCGGCTAGCAGAGTTAAGCCCGAGTCTGGTTGACTGACTAACTCTAGGATGTGCTGGGGGCGTAAGCCGTCTGGCCCACCGGCTGATCCCGCCGGGAAGTAGCGAATGCATCTGATTACGTTCTCCTCGGTCATCTGAAGCGGGGCGACATCCGGTGGCCCGGGCACTGGCTCCTGGCTCTGAGGTGGGGGCGGATGTTTTGTTTTGAGCTCCTTCCATGTGGTCTCGTTAATTGTGATTGGCTTGTCGTCCGAGCTCAGAATCCTAGCTGCTGCTCGGATATTCCCATCTTCCAATTTAGAGGCCACGGCTGAGGCCCTCGTTTGTTCCACTTGCTTTCCTTTTTTCTTTCTGTGTTCTGATCCCTCTTGTCCGATAAAGAGCCAGTCAATGTCCTTGGAGCTTCTGGCCAGGAAATCGCTAGATCTTTGTTTGATTTTTATGGTCATGTTATGGCGTCTGCCTCCTCTTGTAGGCTTGGCTAATGTCAGTGCACCAAAGGCGAAAAGTTGCCTCCATTGGGCCAATGAGCATGGATCTCGCAGAATCCGTCCTATAATTGTGGTTAACAAGGCGCTCAAACCTGGTCTGGCTGCTTTGGGTATGTGTTTAATCAGACTGGCAGTCAAGCATGGATGAGGAATGGAATTGACTACATTTATCTCATTTGTACCCAGAGATGCTGGCTGTTGTGTCCTTGTATCGGGAGGTTCTTCTGTCGGGACATGGGGACCTATTGGTGGTTTGTGAGAACCTGCTCACGGGTGTCTCTGGGTCCATGTCTGTGCACGAGGCCATTCTTGTTGTGCAGTTTCCATTCGCTGTGGCATGCTCCACAAATCCCCTTATGTTTGGACCTCGGTCCCTCTTGTGAGTCAACGATCTGGGGTTGTTTGTTGTATGAAGAAGCCATTCAGCTGCGTGATATGGTCTTCCGACTCGGAGAGGGTCGTGACGGGACTTTGTTGTTAAGATACATGGATAAGAGAAGGGGAGTGAAGATACATGAAGTGGGTTGAATGGAACCAGATGTATACAAATTCGGTTTCAAATGTTAAAAAATGAACGTCTCTACTGCGTTGCCATAGCAATACGTATTATGACGTCGTGGGATGTTATAACTGCTCAACGGTGAATATTATGGAGTTAAATTCTGGTTACCATTTGCATAGGTTACACATTTTGATTTAAAATCCTGAAAAATCTCTTTAGTATTATTAGATAATATATAAAAATCTCTTATCCTGGCCTCAATTGAAACGTAATTTTATAACAATCGTGCGCTGACGAACTCTCACTACTTCAAAAAACTGTATAATTCTAGGATAGATTACGCTTACATACAATATTGTTCTTATTGTAATGGTTTCAATTATAAACTTTATTGAGTGAGTGTTAAGTACACATTACATTACACTGACTGTGCACAGAAACAAAACAGTGACCGGCTTACAAAACAGTAGTGACATCACATTCGGAGTCATTATCACCGGAATCGTCCGGATTTGAAAAAAATGATATTGGGACCGCAAACTGCGCCTGGGGCTGAACCCATCCGTAATTCTGAACAATTGAAAGCCTTCAACAAGTTAGGTGTGTATGAAATTCTGTGCATGACATTACGCTTAAAGTTATCATAAGTACTCAGATGAAAATGAGGACACACAAAATGCTCTTCAGATCGGGTTACCATCACGTAGCCGGTTCCAACTGCAACGCCAATGTTAAGTGTTGTACAAATAAAAGTAAAATCTACGTAAAATACTGTTCTCGTTGTAAATGGTTTCAATTATAAACTTTATTGAGCGAGTGTTGAGTACACATTACATTACATTACATTGAGTGCACAGTGTACAGTGTACACATAAACAGTGACCGGCTTACAAAACAGTAGTAACATCACATTCTCAGTCATTATCACCAGAATCGTCAGAGTTTGAGGAACATGAGGTTGGAACCGTAGACTGCGTTTGAGGCTGAGTCTAACCGTATTCCTCTGAAGAACTGATGGCGTTCAGCAAGTCTGATATATGCTGCTGAGATATGTATGAAATTCCGACATAATGCGTAAAGTTATGCTGCAGAAGCAGAATTCCTGTGACAGATTCAAAGAGCAACTTATTTCTTTCAATTGTCCATTGACTTTGCCTCAAGGAAAACACTCGTTCAGTGTTAGCATTGTGTGATGGAAAGGCAAAAAATTCAACAATAACAAGAAGTTCTGAAAAACATTCCTAATTTTTGCAGCTGCCGAAAAACTTCACCCACTCCTTGTGCGCCGGTAACCGTAGCGCAACGAAGTCTTCTTCGTTACAGTTTGTTTCAACGGATCTGTTCAAGTTGCATAATATTATTGAGTTATTTAAAATATTACGGGAACGAGTGTTTTGTTCATCTTACAGAATATTATAGGCCCTATATCGCGGAAAAGTAAGTAAGAAGGTATCGATCGAACGGGGACGGACATTGAAAACCTCGGGCAAAAGCCATATTTCTAATTATGATTACTACACTACAATGATATATGTCGTAGAGCGCTGTCATCGCTATGTAACTGTTCGATTATATTACAGCGACTGAAATTTAATTCAGACTACTTTGCTTGTACCATGATTCCTTTTCAAAATCATTAAAAAATAATTATTAATTGTTTTGTTGCTTAATCGATTAACTATTGTAGCGAACGTCCTGGTCGTTCGACTTCGAGCGCTTGCCTAGCAGCAGCAGGATATGGCAACACGACCCTGGGAAGACTCCAATACCTCCTTCTACTCACTGGTACCACCTAGCAGGCCAAATTCGAAGCTTTCCCTCTTGCTAAATGTCCACGTAGTAAGGCCTGGCTTTTTGAACAGCGACAGCCCACTTGACGGTCGATGGCAGGATCAGATGGCGATGAAGTATATTTCGGCAGAAGAAGAAAGACAGTCCGAAGAGTTTAACAACGTTTCTTCTCAACAGCAGCGAACAGAATACACGGAAAGTTCGTACTTCAGCGACTATACCAGAGTAAAACTCGAGCAGACTGCCCAGCTACGAATCGAATCAGACTCGATCTCAGACTCAAGACTACTAACCAAGACTCAGACTGACTAAAACTATCAGACTGGAATAACTCCTCCGTACAGAAATGCGCTCTTATTTGTAGCCAAGGACCATCCTATAAGAGTCCCCCCGGACCCTACAGAGTCCCCCGGACGAATATTAGCATTCTATACACGAATTCAGATATGCATATTCATGAGCTATGAGTCCTCTTGTTCATTGGATGCTGGAGAGACACTAATAATAATGTCCTTTATAACATGTATGGTCGTTGGTTGCTAGGGTCTTCCCACATATAATATATTATAATATACTATAAGTGGGTCTTCCCATTGAACTGAATTACTATAGGACTAGAATGATAACGCTTCGGTTATTGGGTTACGGCCATGGTGTAAGAGTAGATGGTGAGTGCACTTCCAATGCTCACCATAAAACATTTTAGGCTAGACTTATTTGCTGATAGTTGCCTGTAATGTTGTGTACTGGAATCTGCAATAATTATTATTGTCAGTCAAATAATAGTTACGCATTGGGGAGATTTTGTTTGTTCCTTTTGTGCCATGTAATATAATGTAATCAAGCATTTATATTGCGCCGATCGAATCAGCAGCGCTCTCAACGGGCGTCTGTGCGTGGGCATGGGAACATAAAAGTATTAAGACGTCTCCGAAACTGGCAAGTAATTAATTCTGTAGCTTAGAATTCTAAAACTTAACTCAGTGCTGTAGTCCTTCCCGTGTAGGTCTTCATATCGAGCAACGCATCTCCTCCTCCTCCAGTCGTCTCCTCTGTCCAGGTCCAGGTCCTTCTCGTTTTCGTCCCATGACATCTCCACTCTCCAGGCATCTCAGGTCGTCTGTGAGGGTTTCCAGTCAGTTCTAAAAGACAAAACAATAATGCAAAATGTCATAAAGTTAAGAAATGGAGGGAACTAGTTAATAGGGAGAAAAAGACGTAGAGTAGGATAGATTGAAAGAGAGCAAACAGTAACTGTATGTATAACATCGTATACATGTATCATTTAACTGAGCTGCAATATGCCAAAATAATTTTTTTTCAACAGTAAAGCATAGGGACAATGTTGCCAAAAGCTTTCTTCAAAAATCTCGTTCCATTCATCCACAACAGGGAGGCAGTCACACGTAAGACAACATTCGCCAGTTTCCTTGAAGGCTTTAGCAAACTAAATTTGAATTAGCATGGTCATGCTTCAATAAAAATAGTCATGGTTGGTAGAGTATGATTTTCATTTGTAAACACATTCTTCAATCTTAATTGCTTATTATTGCCAGATACAGTGAGAGTCCAAGGAGGACACAGACAGCTGGGAAGGGGACAAGTGATCCTGCCGTAATCCTACGGAAAACATGACGAGGTTTGAATACGAACACAGCTATTTGGAAGGATATATATTATATAGGCCTAGCTTTACGAATCGGTAACCCAATATTCTGATTCCAATCACCTAACTTTAGGGTATAAGGTGACCTGCTATGAGTCATATCGGTCAACCTTGGGACCTCAAATCCGATTAAACATGTATTCCCCACTTGAGCGTACAATCACCCGTTACTAATTTAATTTGACTTTGCCCTATCTGTAAAACTTATGGTTTCATGAAACCAGTCTCAGACATATATGATATATAACAGTAAGCACACGTTCAATCGTCTGAAATTGGGGGGGATATAAGCTACCCCAACTCCCGCACTCCAAATTTGGGGGAGATCGTCCCCCGCTGTCCCCCCTAAGTCTCCGCCCGTGGCATGATGACCTAAAGCAAAGCTTTATATATACGCTGAAATAAGGAAACTATTGATATGATACACATTTTGACTTCAACTGGACTTTGATGCATAGAACCCTAGATTAGCACAGATAGGGCTCACGCTATGTGTGGCCTATAATCGAAACTGATAAGGCTAAATCTAGGCTATCGCGTCAGGTCATCGATTGCGGGTATAAAGCAACAAGTACATTTCAAAGTTTTGTTAGATTCTTCTTGAATTCAATCACCATAAGCTATTTTTACTTTCAGAATATGGCGTTAATAAGAACTGCTTCGTTGGTAGTTAGGCGGTTGCAGTGCTCGTCTGTAAACTTATTTCAAGCTCTACCAGCAATAAATGTTAAGCATCCATACAGCACGGATTCTGCTAACTTGAAGCTAACAGTTGACAATGCAGAAGGTAACTAACTGGCTTGTACCGATTTAATTGTGTTCAAATAACTTTGTCTCAGCTGTCCTCCGATTCCTTCTCTCCTTGACTTGGGGTTTTCGTATCCTTTCTCTCTCTGACTTGGAGTCAGTTGGGTTGGAAGCTCAATTTGCATACATTTAAGCAATACAACGTATACATTGCATTGCTGAAATGCTTAAAGTTTTGGTTGTTGGGCATCGCACATGGAAGGAATTTCTGTTGACTATAGGGACATTCCACTCACATTTAAGTCGTTACAGCTGACCTTGTTGTCCTGTAGAGGTCGATTCTAGCACCGACTCCTATAGGACCTATCTTAAACTGTTGCATGGTCTTTTTCACTGCTGCATCAGGTTATGGAACATCTTTTTGCCGAGGATGTCCAAGTCCTTATTCATGTGACACCTTCTGAGCAGCTCCACCTGTAGGCCTATAAAATTATAGTCGAAACGATTAGCTTGAAATCACATGATCTCCATCTTTGGATGACGGCAAACAGAGTTAACCTAAATCCCTCCAAGGCTCAACTGACTTGATTCGGAACCAAGCAACAGCTGGTAGAGCTTGATCATCAATTGATGACCTCATTATAATTCCCATACTTCACCTAGTCTTCCGGTGTCCATGATCTGAGCGTCACCCACGATGCACACCTATCTCTACTGATCCCATTCCTGGTACTACCAACTGCGACGTCTTTGAGCCATTAGGAACTCGATCGGTGTCTTCCACAGTGTCATCCACCATGGTGCATACCCTTGTTTGTTCACGCATCGATTATCATAATCGTTACTAATTATGCTCATTATTGCCTGGTCTTAAATTCTGCTAGAATTCTTGCTCTTAGTTGCCAAGTGTCAGCTGGGCATAGCGCCTAAATATCTCAGTGACTTGATGTGTATGCCACTCCATGCTCGTTATTCTCATCCTTCTGATTCTGATTCTAGTGATCGGCTTTATCTTCTTGTACTTCTATCGGAAACTGCTCAGTTCCAGCACCAGGTTTTTTCCGCAGTGGGTCCCTGACCATGGAATGACTTCCTTAGTGGCAGTCCTTAGGATTCTTGTGGGATCACTCCTGAGGATATCGTCGTTTTTGAACCTGTCACGCTGAGAGCGCTATTGCAACAATGTCAATAACATAAATATGCAAGAAAGAAAGATATTATAAATTTTAAATAATTTAATAAGCTACTTAACAAGTCAGCTTGGTCACTGGATGTATTAGAGTAGGACTACTAGGTAGATCCTGCATGCGGAACTTATGTTCCTTTGGGTCCACCCATTGTTACTGACTGTATAGGCCTACGTCTACCATAATATTGTATTATGTATTGTATACGTACTGTACTGAATTAGAATTCATGCATTTCAGAATTCATGTGCGTGCATTGCGATGGCTGAGATGGTTGCTGCTGTTCTGTAGGGATAGCTGTTCTGGAGATGAAGAGGAAACCAGTCAACAGCCTGAATCTAGAATTCCTCGCTGAACTAACCACAACGCTGGACAAACTAGAGAAGGACCAACAGATTAATGGCCTGGTTATCACTTCCGTTAGTTCAAATTTAAATATAATTAAAAGACATACAGTCTAAAGTTGCAAATGACTAAAACTGTAAACGATATAAGTTTGTCAGCCATTTAATCTATGTTTTTGTTGCAGATTTTCGCTTGATCTGTTGATGAAGACATAATTATTTGTTAGCATAAGCTTACCTATATAATCTAACGTACCTCACTTTACTTTACTTTGCCATAGCTTACCTTTGCTTGTAATTCTTTGACTTGCCTTTCCTTGCCTACCTTATGTGATACATTGCGGTGCCTTGCCCTAACTTACCTTAACACCTGATTTACCGTATGTTTCTTTCTCTAATATTGCATTGTTGTTCCATGAATCTTAGCTTGCCACTCAACAACTTTTAAATCGACCAAATGCCTGTAAACCTTCCGCATTTTTGAACTGATCATTTATATGCCCAAGTCTGTTGTAGGTTTATGTATCTATGTAAGACACTTATAAACATATAATTTTATACATCGGGTGCGCTTTGATTGCGAATGTTAGATATATATGATACTGTACGTGATTGTCATTTAGATGCTTCGTGCTTTTCCGAATATTCTCAATAGCAAATTTGAAAGGACATCTAATCTTTCTAGAAACTTGTAAGACGTTAATCAATGCATGTTATGCTAATCTCTATCTTCTTCCAGGCACAACCGAAAATATTCTCTGCCGGTCTCGACATTCTGGAGCTGTACAACCCAAAACCTGATCGAGTACGTGAATTCTGGCGAACACTGCAGAACTTCTGGATGAGGCTTTACGTGTCACCTCTGGCAACTGTGGCTGCAATTAATGTATGTTCCCATTTATATTGGTTCAAAATTGCTATTTCTCCTAACTATATATATATAGCATCAAATATCAGTCAGAGCTGAATGGGAGGAAGTTGCAGTTATAGGCATATATATATATATATATATACCATCGACTTCTGGTCATCCCGCCGACCACTGGCAGTTTTCCTCAGCGGGCCGGGCACATTCTTTAACCCTGGATCCTGCACTTCATATCATTATCCTGCCGGTTTATTATGATTCTAATCCCAACAATTGACATGCAGTCAAACAGGTTTAAAGATTCTCTCTGTAATTTTGTGAGGAACCTAATAAAACTTGACATTGACAGAGCAAAAAGAAATGAGGTTTCGAGAATTGCCATCCCAGATGAATGTGTGTAATTATGTGCTCTGGGTGCTTTAGCTAGGATTAGTGCATCAGATTCTGGTAACGACAGGATCAGAGCAAGTGCTAAAGACAGAAAGCGCCAGCAAGGAAGTATGGCAACTTGGCAAGTGCCCAATACTCCAGCACGGACACATGGCACGGGTATGCTCGCACACCTAAACTTGGACTGAGTGTAGGCCTATTCCGAAACATACATATTATGTTGCCTGGCTGACTTGGGAACCTTTGACGATTGAGACCAGCATTTTAGAAAAGATTTTGAACTGATCAACTATGAGTTTGCGTTGTCGTTGCTTTGCTTTGTGCTTACAACATTGCGGGATGCAATTGGAAACTCTTTACAATGTATGTATGTGAGTGTTGTACCATTATGTGAATCAAAACATTTCTATTATATTTAACACCTTCAGGATCTCTGGAAAGCACTGCTAGTTTGGATAAATGCCAAGAGGCTGTAAACAAATGCAGTGCGAGATAAATTTAAAGTGTTTTCTATATGGATCATATTCATGTGTTCCAGGACGATGGCTCGACTCGATAGGAAGCACAATGGTGATGTTCCAAAAATGTTTAATTTGAAATTGACAAACCGCAGTATGATTAAAGCACAATATGAGCGAATGTCTTCATGGACATCCAGGTTCCGAGTGAGTATACAATATATGGTCACTTGCATGGATTGGACAACAGTGACCGCATCCATCGCCAGTCAGTGGACTTAGGCCTAAGTGCTATCAGTATAGATGTCCTGATTACGGACATCGCAAGAAGATAGAAATGCTCCTATTTCTGCATAAGGTATCTGGACCTACTGAGAACTAGTTGAACCAATGATGACACGATCGGGAGATGCGGTCATTTAGGAAAGAGCGAAACCAATCAAGACTTCAGAGACTCGGTGCTGCTGGCATAGGGTAGGCCAGGGGTGTAACATGCAGGGGGCAGAGGGAGCACCGGCCCCTCTGGTTCAAAACTGGGAGTGGGGGGCAAAGCCCCCGGTTTTAGCGCTCAGTGCCCCCATGTGCCCCCCAAATCGGTTCTTTTTTATGTTTCTCCAATGGCTTTTTAACATGACTTTCGCTAAGATAATTTGTGCCCCCATTTTTCAAATTTCTGGAAACCAAAATTCAAAAAGTGGTGGGGCCAAAAAATTTTCTGCGCTTCGCCAAATATTTTTTCAATGATGTCCCCACTTTCAGAATCTTGTTGCAACTCTGGAGTAGGCCTACAACTAGGGAGTAGAGTAGAAGCAATAGTTTAACACACGCATTGTGAAATGCATCCTGTCTTTTATTTAGGACGAATCTTGAATGTAACTGGCATTGTTTTGTTCCATTCAGGGTCATAGTCCGGCAGGTGGTTGCTTTCTAGCTTTGTCTTGTGATCACCGTGTTATGGCCTCTGGTCGTTACACAATTGGACTCAACGAAACGCTTTTGGTAAGTAGTCAAGAGTGTTTACTGTATGTTAGTTCAATTGATATTATGAAGATAATATCATAACATCCATTGAACTAACGTTTTCTTATAAATAATTATAATGTACTGACTGTCAAAGGTTCCTTTTGTTATGTGCGTATACTGTGTGAAAACGTTAGCATTATTAATTATGTGGAAATAAGTAGAAATTACTATTTCTGTATTTCTTTGGGGCAGCAATAGTTTATATCTTAATAGTAATGGTGATCGTAATATCCAAATTTCTAAAGCGCCACTTGAAAGCCAAGCGCAGGGCACCAGCTTATTACGAGCGCTGCATAAAATCGAAAGGATTGCTCAGCGGATAGTCATATATATATGTATGTATATATATATATATATATATATTGTTGGATTCAGCTAGTTTATGGTCCCGAGTTCTAGCGAATCAAACATAAAACTATGCTAAATTTAAAATGTATATTTAAGCACAAGTATTTACAGTTAATAACAAAAGAAAAATCATAATACCGTACAAAACCGAAGGTCACTTTCTCCACAACGAAGACAAGTCAACCGAACCAGCAGACTCGTGGCTTTAGCAAATACATCACGAACGCTAGACAACAAAAGTGAAGGTTTCACCTGGGTCTCAAGATACCCACCACAACACCAAACCTTAACACTGAAACCGTAAAACTCAAACGACAGACCTGGCCTCTGCACAACGGGTGCTCTCTCTAAGAAATGGAACCAGTCTGCGAACACACCTTGTGCTAACCTTCTTATATACCTTCTGACCTTCCTTCAGCCAGAAGTACCTAACCGTACCTATCTGCATAGACTCCTACTATCATGGAAGCTCAGTTGTACTATGCGAGTATACAACAATATATACATAAATATATAGTGTGAGCAATGATCATGATTACTTCGACTGATGATCATGCTTTACCATTTTAGACTGTGACTTGTTTTAACCCTGGCTGCCTGCATATGTGAGTTGTTGAAAGGAAACAGGTTGAAAGCCGTTGTTTTTGCAATGTTTATATTGCTATGTGTAGTCACTGAATTATGGTACACTAGCATGCACACTTGCATAAATACCGTTGTTCTAACCACCTGTGGGTTCCATTTTCCTATGTCTGTGTTTTAAAGTCAAATTTAAGGAGCTGAACCTGATTACTGTTCTTTGTATATTTTCAGGGCATTGTTGCACCTTTCTGGTAAGCAACATGATTTATTATTTCCTCGTAGTCCTATGGTTTCGATATAGGCCTATTAGCAGTATTTTCTAATTATGTAAAAATTCGGCAGTGGATAAAGCTTAAAGTGTGAGTTAATTAAATTATTATCTACTTGTACGCGGTTTCTCAGGTTCGTGGAGACTATGAAGAATGTCGTAGGTCACAGAGAGTCAGAACGGGCTCTTCAACTTGGACGACTCTACAGTGCTGATGAAGCGCTTAAAGTTGGCTTAATTGACGAAGTTGTGGCGGAAGCTACCATTATCCAGCATGCTAAAGACGAGCTCATCAAGTGGCTGCAGGTTCCAGGTGCGGTAAACTTTGTTCATGATTGCTAATCGCTGAAGGAACTGACATCTATATGTGTTACTCCTCGACATTCATTTAATGAATGCGAGTAGAACAGTTAAAATGTTGACGTCCGCATCGGGTATAGGCCTCCTCTATATGGATTCAAACGAATGTCAGAGGCCTGCCTCTACGTCTTTGCGAACATCATCTAATGGATGATTCCTTAATTATTGTGGTATTATCTCCGAGGTGGACTTCAGTAGGTAATTAGGCCTCGTATGATGGTAGGGCCTATACGTAAACATCTTGCTCTTTAACTTTAGGGAGGGGACATCTTAGTGTAGAAAAATAAGACAGTGCAATAGACACCATTGAAATAGAGGTGGGCATTGAAGCTGCTTCCATAATTTTCACACTGGTCTTCTATTTGTTTATTCTATTCTAGAATTAGTCGCCACGTGTCAGCGAATATTATGTATAAATGCCCTCGTGACTGCTTATTTATAACTGCAAACGGACTTTCTTTCGAGGTTGTACCTTGCGCATTACTATAAAGTAATGATAACATTTGTTTACAATATGTCCAATTAGATAGAGTGTTCTCTTGATTACGGTTGCAGGTCATGCCAGACAGCTGACAAAGCTTGCCTTGCGGAAGCCAACAGTTGATAGGCTTATTGCCGGACGAGATGAAGACATTGAAACCTTATACTCGTTCATTACAAGAGACTCCATACAGAAAAGTCTAGGGAGATATCTGGAATTACTAAAGAGGAACAAATGAATCAAGAAAAGAATTTGTGTACTATATAGAAATTCACTATAACAGGCACTATAATAGCTTGACTCTGATACAGTGTAGATGGATACCTAGATTACAACTCTGGTAAACCTGAATTCAAATTAAGCCAGCATTTGAATTACGTTTATCAGAAAACAACCTCGAGGTTAGGCGGTTCCAGCTAGGGTTAAAAAGCAGTGCTAGAGTGAACTTGATATGTTTGAATTTTCGTCAGGTGCTTTAGTCAATGAAACAGAACTTGACGTAAGACAATTCTTGTGATTTGATACAGATGTTATAAAGTCGAACAACTTTTTTTTATTAATTTGCCTGTAGTGATTACAAGAGTTAGTAAAGATGTGTAGCTAAAATCTCTGTTTTTCATGTTCGTATATTTTCAAGCGTGTTGAAACTTGCATGGTCAGTTCAGTTCACAATAGTTCAGAGGTCAAGTGACAAGAGATCGTGTTTTTTTCAAGCCGAAAGTGTTCAGTGCTCAATATTCGCAAAAGCACACCATAATAATTGAAGCAAAAAGCTTCAGGTCTCAGTTTATGTCTTAAACAAGATTGGACCATCTGTTTGAAGTTGATAATGGCTAATATTGAAAAATGCTTTTCGCTTTACCAACAAAAGAAACATAATGAATTGGTATGCAGAAAACTTTTGATGAAGCATTTAATTAGCGTAGATTCGGATGGCTTGCTGATCGAAGTGGTAAGAATGCCATATGAGTGGATTACAGTGCATTACATACAAGTGTTTGAGGAAGGAGAGAGAAATGAAGACGAAGGGTGTCCTGATGAAGAATGCCCTATTGCGTAACCAATATAAACAAAGGCATTGTGTGTGACTTGGACGAAGCATTAGGGTGTACTTGATGTGAAAATGGTCGAAGGAGTGGAAATTATTCATTCTCATAAAATTTATGACCTGCGTCAGCAACTGATTTATGACTTGATGATGACGATGTTGCTGTTGTCATTGTTGTTGTTGATGATGATGATGATGACGATGATGATGATGATGATGACGATGACGACGACGATAGCGATGACGAATTCAGTTTATATGAATGACATCGTGATGATCCGTGTCAATCAACAACAAGTTACAAGAAAAAGAAAAGAAACCCGTTTGCATCTAATCTAATATGCCATAGACGTGACCTGAGTGTTGGAATAGCTGAAGCAAAGTTAAGCAGTGGGATTTGAAAAGAAGAGCAAGCCCCAGACATCCTTGGATGGGTTAGATTGGAAACGAAGGCAATGACCACAAAGAAAACTAGGGCCTATGTAAAAATTGCAGCCTAGCTGCGAAAGGAAGAAATATTTTAGTGACTAATATCACATGTAAGCAGGAATTTCATACATGTAGCAAGAGATCAAAGTTCATTAAGCAGCTAACAGCAATTTTTCTACCATAATATGAAAAAGCAACAGGAATCTATCGCTCTCGATCATCACAAGAGGCAAATTTACGGTCATTTTCAAGCGATTTATGTGTTGCTTAGGCTCACGGTACAAATGTGAACAATCATTTTTTCTGCTACGAAACTGATAACAAAACAAGCAACGTGCCAGGCTTACTGAGAACATTTTAACTGCGCTAATGACGTTAGCCACAGCATCTCTTCAAGCCATACACTGACAGCCTAGATAAGCAACTATTAAACCTACATGTAAGTTATTTCCTGAACGTTTAAGACGTGCATAGGCCTACAGTAGGCCCCTATAGCGTTTTCTAATTCATATGAATTTCTCTATAAAGAATAAAAATGTGTATGTGGAAACGTGATTTTTTGTTTTGAAATTCTGAAGTGCTTTTGCTTAATTTTATCTATTCCATGGAAAAATAGCAATGAAGATGCACTGTGAAAAAGTTTTCCAACCACTGTTCACCAGTTTACACGAACCTGCACTGAACACAGATCAAAATGGTGTGACTATAGTTCCAGGAACGTCCATGTAACAGGACCCGGTGGTAATATTACGAATCAGGTAAATGGTCAAAGTTCAAGTTCAGAGGTAGACTAAAACGAAATGATGTTAGTAAAACCAGTAATATATTGCCTACCACCAGTTTTTTGTAGGAAGAGGAACTCGAATACATAAAACTAACGAACGACATATAAAGGCAACGACGTAATTTGGGAGCCATTAAGCTAGGTCATGTGAACGGAATGTCTGCATGCTCACTGAGTCCTTCGGTGACATTTCAAGAGCACTGAAAAATGGATATAAAAATTATGTGATAGAGTTTTGAAGATGCGCTATAAGATAAATGCTTCCTGAGGGATTGAAAGCGTTCCTCAAGCCTCGAAATACTACTTCGCTTCAGTGTAGGCCTGATTCGCGGTAGTCTAGTTGCTAACGTGCTTGACAACCAATCCAAATGTCGAGATTCACAATTCAAATTCCCGTCAAGCAGGAAGAACGTTTACGACTTCTACTTAACGTTAATCGGAGATAACTCGGCTTCAAAATGTCCGTGGGAAGCTCAGACAGCCAGGGAGATGACTGACGGTCTCATACGCCGACGCTGACGAAATGCCAGCCTCTCGGCACTGGTCTCAGTGCCTCAGGGACTGCCAGTCGTATTTCAACGCAATCCGGTGATAAGCACGGTACTAGATCTGGCTGCAAAAGGCGGCGTTTTAAGGAGGTTTGAACTTTCCTGGTAGCTTTGCGACCTTAGTAATTCCACCACCACAGCCACACGCAGAAGTGCATATTATCTGCTTTAGGGGCCTATAGAAACCGGATATAGCAAGAGCTAGAGCTGCTGCGTGGCAGCCAATAGACCTGTGTGGTTCGTTCTGTGGCTCCTGCGCTTGGCATCGATGTGGGGAGGGAGGAGGGATGAGGCGTCAAAGACGGAACTGGAACAGCTTGCGTGCTTAAAAGGAAAGCGCGCACATCCACACATACGACTGGCAATACACGAAGCCGCGAAAGTACGGAGCCCCGAAAGTGACACCTGCTGATTTGTGTAGAGATGTTAATGTATTTCTATAACGACCATATGGCCTCTATATAGCGACCCTATGGTCTCTATCTACCCCATACATTGGTCTCTATCTACCCCATACATTTTCACTGGATGTATTGGGTGACGTCCTTCACAGATGATCACCCCTAATCGTTTTAGTTGGGTGCACGGCAGTTTTAAGAGAATATGCTACGCCACATAGACATAATTATATCAGTTTCTCAAAATTTTCTTTGCAGTTCATCGCTCTCAGAGATGATGTCCATCGAAATATTTTTCCACTATCAGCATTCGAATGCGACTACAATAATTATGACAGACGTCTTCTTGTCCAGACGAGCATTTTGTGCCTAGGAATAAAATCGTTGTTCTAGGTGAACTTAGCATTGATAAGGAGTCTTTGAAAGTTGCTCAAATTGAAGATGATTTAAAGATATATCAGTAATATTACACACATCTGACTTTCTTTGCCTCTGTTCCGTCCGATTATTCTGTCGATGGTGCGTCTGTGTTGTCAGGTTTGAGTCGTCTTAGTATCTCAATGAGGCGCCATATAATTTCGGAGATTACAAATACAATAGCCCTACACTTGCTTCACATTAGATTAGATACGCATGCGTGTCTACTAACATTTAAAACACGCACGGGCTCCGTAGACCCGTTCTGTAAGGCAGCATTCGACTCTAAACCTCTAAACCTCCGGTACTTCTTCATCGGTCGATATATATCGGCAGTTTACAGCTGATAGCGTTGGGCCTCGTCAGAGAGTGACGCGAAGCTCTGTTGGTGCAAGGATATTCGAAAAGGGCAAGTTACACAGTTCATCTCCTCTTCTCTCTCTCTCTCGCTTTCTCTGTAAGTGCGGTTAAGGTTTATGTTTGTCGGTGTAATCGCCGTCTTGTCTGTGTGACTGTTGCTACTTCGTCAGTAC
>OY365814.1:12830461-12850461 GCA_959347315.1 Bimastos eiseni
CAGACTGCAGGAATTGTCTGCTATTATCTACAATTTAGACCACACACAAAACCTCTGTCTCTCTCTGTCTCTCTCTGTCTCTCTCTGTCTCTCTCTGTCTCTCTCTGTCTCTCTCTGTCTCTCTCTGTCTCTCTCTGTCTCTCTCTGTCTCTCTCTGTCTCTCTCTGTCTCTCTCTGTCTCTCTCTGTCTCTCTCTGTCTCTCTCTGTCTCTCTCTGTCTCTCTCTGTCTCTCTCTGTCTCTCTCTGTCTCTCTCTGTCTCTCTCTGTCTCTCTCTGTCTCTCTCTGTCTCTCTCTGTCTCTCTCTGTCTCTCTCTGTCTCTCTCTGTCTCTCTCTGTCTCTCTCTGTCTCTCTCTCTGTCTCTCTCTCTCTGTCTCTCTCTGTCTGTCTGTCTCTCTGTCTCTCTCTGTCTCTCTATCTTTCTTTCTCCCTTTCTCTCTGTCTCTCTCTGTCTGTCTCTCTGTCTGTCTCTCTGTCTGTCTCTCTCTCTCTGTCTCTCTCTCTGTCTCTCTCTCTGTCTCTCTCTCTGTCTCTCTCTCTGTCTCTCTCTGTCTCTCTCTCTTTCTTTCTCCCTTTCTCTCTGTCTCTCTCTGTCTGTCTGTTTGTTCGTCTGCTTATCAGTATATTTTTATGTCTGTCTGTCTGTTTGTTTGTCTTTTTCTCTCTCTCTGCGTATATAACATATACAATATATATATATTATATAGTTGTAGACGGCGTGTAGGTTGTTCTGTGTGTAAGGTTTTGGAAATCAGTATGTTTTTATGTCAGCCTGTCTGTCTGTTTGCAGTAATGACGTGCAACTAGTAGTCTATAAGAGTGTTTAAGTTGGACTCGCTTTGGCATTGGTGCTGCGAGGCAATTCGTCTCGTTATTATTAGTCTTTCGACATTTAAGAGGATTTATTTCCGTTTTGTAGAGGAGCCTATACATGTAGCTTTTGACTGATAGGCGGTTCGTCGTCTTAAGGTATATTATATTTTTCTGTGCACAACAAATTAAACATATTTAACCTAAAAGCAGTTAGCCCTAATGCTACTTCAATCCTAACTTTGCGCTAACGGATGGCCATATACAGGGTGGCTCAAAAAATGACTCCACCGGACTAAGTGCAATATCTACGCAATCAATTGAAAGTTTTATAACAAAAATTAAGATTTACAGGAAAATAATTTGTCAACGATCCATAAAACCTAAAAAGAAAAGATGTGAATTACTCCTAACATTGCAGGTCTAAATGTTCTATTCCTTCTTTCAAACTTATAGTACGCAGAATTTGCAGATGATGGACAGTAGCCTCTATTTCTAATTTTGAATGTCAGATAGCATCTTCATTTATCACGGGTTGAGAAAATACTCAAACATTGGTATTCAAGTGTGAGTTTCTTTGTCATGAGCCAGTTATTCATCTGAACAAATGCACCAATCAGAGGTAGAAGTTATTCAACGCCATTGAGACGGTTTTGAGGTAAGAATCCTCGTTCATCGGTGAAAAGTAAAATGAAGTAGCGATGAAACGTTAGGTACATGTAAGTCATTAATGAAAGTCAGAAAATTCGCATATATATTTTTATCTAGACCATGCAGTGGGTGTTCGATAATGTTTTATACGCATACCTATATATATATATATATATACCTATATATATATATACCTATATATATATACCTATATATCTGTTCAGATACGATATATAATATATATATATATACATATGGCCAGTTCACCACTGCATGTACATGTATATAATTATAGCTACACATAAAAGCTGCAGCGTTCAGCGGTGTACTTGCCATTGTGCCATTGTGCCTAGTGTGCCATGGCACATGCATGGGTCCTTTTCATTTCAGCACATGGTGTCCATATTGGCACCGCAAAAAAGATTAGGCAGTGTGAATTAATGACTGGCCTGCGTTAAAACTATCATTTTCTTCTGTTCTTTGTACATGAATGTTATTTGCTGTGGATTGTCAGCTTCTTTAATAAACGAAGATATAATAATAATAATAATAATAATAATAATAATAATAATAATAATAATATAAATAAAACTTTCTATTAATTATACACACTGTCAGTAAACAACCACTGGAAAAATATGTCGCCACAATAAATCTATTCCATATTTCTATTGGATTATCTCTGCTCACAATTTACGTGTTTAGCTTAATTGGCAATTTGCATATAAATCAGTTAACTAGGAGACCTACATGTGTATTTAATAACAATTAGCGCAACGTTTGAATCTTGACAACATTATCGATATCGCTATTTTATATATTTTATTAGCTTATTATGTTCAGGGTATGTAAAAAACAAAATTAATCCATCGAATGACCATGGACCATTTCAGGTTTGGCCTGGCAGCCTTCATGATTGAAGTGGCAAAGCCTCAAGATGGTCTGTGTATTGGTATATGTTGGTGTTCGACAAGTAAGATGCTTTCACACACACCTACACACATATAGGTCTATGCACTCATGCATGCAACACACACACATACACACACATACAAACACACATTCAAACACACATTCAAACACGCATACATACTCGTTTTCTATCCGTGACTCTGACTGACTCCCTTCTCTAGCTCCTCATTCGCGAGCGCTTTCATTTGAAAGTACTTTTCTTCATGAGAAAACTGTCTTGTTGACTCTGTTCGACACATACACACGCATGCATGCATACATACATACACAGATACATAGTATGCATTCTTACGTATCCTGCAAGTGTTACTTCATGTGCCATCTAACGACGCCACAATCATGACGCGAAATGACTGACATTTAAGATGATTGCTTTTCGAAAGAAGGGCGTTGGATGCATTTAAGTGGTCTATAATTATACCATATTCCGCTGTTATTTTCTTCCACTATCTGTGGAGCATGGTATGTAGAGGAGTGAATGAGGATGTCGGTCTGTAACACGGAGAGTACAAGTCTCACTCAGGCGGTCGGACACTGTCCACGTATGTATGTATACCAGATGCAGCAGGTCCTTAACGCGCGTCTGTTCAGCACTATAATGGCTGCATGTGCACTTGTAGAACCCATTTCGAAGCAGGGAAATATCAAAATACAGCTGTATTATATTGGGTCATGCCATGAGATCTGACGGCCAGTGTTGAACACATCAGTTTTTAAGCTGAGGAAAACTTTGATGACACTTCTTAGTAGGCCTACCTATATGCATAATTAGCTATTACCGTTATGCATGCTTGCATCATCTGCTCTTAATTTACCATTTGCGTCTTTGTTTGATGCAAATCTGAGCTTAAATTGACGAATGAGCACTCATACCTTATCATACACTTCTTGCGTACTTTTCATCTTGAAGTCTTCTTCATCTTTTTGCGTCGTTGTTCCATCCAGTTCTATTTGTCTCTTGCAGTTACTTTGTGATTTCTCTAGTGAGCCAGTTGAATTGTTTCCAATCCGCAGTTTAAGTTGTCGTTTTGCTCTGTGTCTTCTTTTTCTACGAGACACAAAATGCATTCGTCCGTAACCCTTTGTCAAATACTCAATGATCTTTCTGTTGTCTTATTGACTCTTCTCACGATGTCGTTGGCTGCTGTTTATATTCATCTGTATTTTTAACAAAAACTGTTGTCCTGATCGTTGATCTATTATTTTCCTCTCGAATTCGCATTTTATTATAGTCGGATCTGACTTCCGTCTCAGTTTCTTGGAGTCATACTTGATGTTCTCTGTCGGTCGCATTCTTCTCCTTTTTCGCATCAATCGCAATCACATATTTATATAGCGCCACTTGAATTCGGAGGCGCTCCAGAACCGATTCAGTGTCTTCTTTTGAGAAACATGCATTTAAAATGTACAAACATTGTACATACATTCAGACAGCGAACACATAATCATTGCATGCATACCTACAGACATCTCCTATCTGTTACTATAATATTATATTCAATTAAATTAAATTCATTTTATTGCAGCCATTGAAAACAAAATGTAGCCTAATAAAAATTAATATTCGTCAATTAGCAACAACAGGGGACCAAGAAAGGACAATAGTCCTGCTAAATAGGGCCACCTAGGTAGATCGTAGCATAAAGGCAAATTAAATAGAAATCAAACTTCAGAATAAAAAAATCAAAGCTGCTGTTTACACCCAGAAAAATCAATTGTACAAGCACAAATCTTAACCAAGGAACTCTTAACTAGAAGCAAGGTGAGCAACACTGAAACTATATCTGCTTATATATATACACACATATATATATACAAATGTGAATTAGCCTTCTCTGCTTTATGAGGTTATAATCGGCTATCGCTACGTCGCTTCTTTGTTCTTTTATCTAACTTATACTTTAGTTATCTTTCTGTCAAACTTTGCCTAAACTTTATGATCTGTTCTGATGAAATGAGTTATGGAGCCAGAATGGAGAATTTCTCTGCTGATAGTCATATACGTCGGCTTTGATATTTTGCTGGACAGGTGATCTATTTCTTCCATGCAATTCTCTTTTACTATGGCACTGAGCCTGTTACGCAAAGACCTTATATTACACTTGATATCAAGAACATAACGGTCGATTCCTAGAGTCTGGGCGTTTGAAGCAGGAGAAAATAACTGATTTATTTCTCCTTTTTGAATGTAAACAAGAGCATAAAATGCGAAAACAATGGCATAAAAATCTGTTTTGATAAAGATATGGACGTTCGTCTGGGCTCACTGCACGCATGACCGTAGAACCTCGTGTTGGGGTCTGGTGTCTGTTCGGATGGGTGCAGTCATCTGGAACTGGTCTGATATTGTAAATACAGCTGTCAGTTTCGCTTGTCTTTTCTCAATCTGCGCATCTGTTTGTATTTTGCTCTGATGCAACCGGATCCAGATATAGATGTAATCGGGAATGATATCTTGAGCAAGATTGATTGACGTGGGAACCAGTTCATTCGCAGCCTATCCAATGTTAGTTACGATGTCATGGTGCAAAGGCTTTATGCTACCATAGACAAGTCAGCCATCTTGACGAATATACCTGAAACTCGCATGTCTGGGTGAAACAAAAATTGGTACTCTGCCAGCATTTCCAATTTTTCATGAACAATAGGTGAAACCCATCGTCACATATGTCTATGCAGGTCCCATATGGGCTCATGTGGGCGTGCTGGCGGGCGCTCTACAGAACGAGAGCTCAGAACATTTTGTCAGCATATAAACTGTGTCCTTGCTCTACGAGTGTGCAATAGCTCACCTCGCTATATTGGTTTTATTCCGTCTAAATATCGTTTTAGTTTGCGTTGCATCAATTATTGTTTCGTGTCAGTTTTGATTGCCACAAAATTCGTTTTTAGTTTTAGTTCCCGTTTTATCCGTGCTTCGGTTTCAGTTCTCGTTGTATCCGTATTTTAGTTTCAATTTTAGTTTTCGTAAACGAAAACGTACAATTTTCGTTAATTTCCATTTTCGTTTTCGTTCTTGTTAACGAAAATAGCACTACTATTGATGACCTTTATTTAGTTTCCCGTTTATTTTGCTACAAAATGGTGAACTCTTTGCTCTTATGAACATCAGCACTACTTGAGTCGTTCTCCTTTACTCCTAAAAAGACGCTATGTCAAATGTCTGGACACATACTTTGATATAATATTTTATATATAACGCACATCAATGTTTTTGCTCTTCTTACTTTCATTTGCGATTTTACAGATAAAAGGCTCGTCAATGAAAAGGTAGAAATTTGAGACTGAAAGGAACTGCAGTTCCACTGAGAGCCACAACAGCGGATACCTTTGTTCCGTTTGATCGTTCCTCCGTAGTTTCTTCACTTCGTCGATCTCCAGCTTCTACAAATCGACTCACGCCGAGAGCGATTCGAAGACTACACTATTCGTTCAAACTCAGCCGAATCCAAGTTATCGCTTGATCCGACCTATCGCTTCATCCGAGTTATCGATTGATCTGATCTATCGCTGTTTTCGCTTCACCTACGAACGTTATCCCAATGGAAGCAAAGGTCTGGACAATAATTCTTTCGTTTTCTTCATTCGTTAAACGGTTCCGAACTACTGCATCCGTTACTTCGCTAGTGCTTTCATTCATGTATTCATTTACTTGTTCATTCATTCATTCTTCATACATGCATTCATTCATTCACGAGATTATGGCTTTCATCGGTTCTGTCCTCCAATCACTAATCAGATTGCAATTTGGTTAATTAGTTTAGTTTGGTTTACATTATGGTTACGCTAGAGCCAAGTGGTTGGCCGATTAGACGGTCAATCGATAGGTCAATCGCCAATCAAGAGGTCAATTCGACTCAATCGAGAGGTCAATTGAGCTGTCAATCGAGAGGTCAATCGAGAGGTCAATCGAGAAGCAAATCTGGAGGCTAATCGAGAGGTCAATCGAGAGGTCAATCTACAGGCCAATCGAGAGGTCAATCGAGAGGTCAATCGAGAGGTCAATCTAGAGGCCAATCGAGAGGTCAATCGAGAGGCAAATTTAGAGGCTAATCGAGAGGTCAATCGAGAGGCCAATCTAGAGGCTAATCGAGAGGTCAATCGATAGGCCAATCTAGAGGTCAATCGAGAGGCCAATCGAGAGGTCAATCGAGAGGTTATGGTTTCAAATCCCAAACAGGGCACAAAGTTGATCAGCGCTTTCTGCTCTGTCTGAGCAATTTAGCAAACTCAGCTATAGGATGATGAGTACACTGAGTGTACAATGTTCGGGAAGAGGACTGAACATCCACCCATATATACTGAGGCTAAGAAAATGATGTTGCTAGCATCTCATTCCATGGCTGCCTCTCAGGCTGACTCAAGAAACTGCTATATCCTTCTTCATTATCATCTTCAACAAGATTGTAATCATCATGATGACTATTAACAAAAATCTGCATCACCACCACCATCAACATCACTATCATCATCGTCGTCGTCGTCGTCGACATTATCATCATCACTATCAGCAGCATCATCACCATCATCATTATCGTCGTTGTCAATATCATCATGATCGTCGACATAGTCATCATCTTCTTCTGCTTCTTTTTCTCCTTTTTCTCCATAAGCATCATATAAATATATATTATATATATATTATATCGCTGCATATGTTTTGCTTCTGCATAAAGGAATCTTCTGGCGTCGCTCAGTTGTGTTGGTTGGTTGGTCTGATTGGTTTCCTAACTGCCTGGCAGATGCTCGGAGTCGAGGAAATGTTCACGGAAGTCTTTACGCACAAAGAGCTCAAAGACCGATACGACTACATCATAGGTAGGCAGGGGTCTCACTAGGCGCCTCTTACACACCGGCTGCAGACCTGCCTCCTCATACTCCTCCTGCTGCTGCTGGTGATGTTGCTATCGCACGCTGATGCAAATGATAGACAATACTGAAATGCTGCTGAAATAGGCAACATATTGCTTCTTTCATTTAAGTATATATTTATATGATGTTTGGTGTATATATATATCTTTATATGTTGTTTTGTGTATGCATTTCTGCATGTATTTCTGATCTAGGTGATTCTTGTGTAGTTAATATATACAATTGTACTGATGTGTGGATGCCATGAATACTTCACCGTTTTATGAATTCCAGACTTTTCTGTAGTGCTCAGGAACTCTCTATCCAATGTTTACATCTCTATATCTTATGCTGCCACGGCTCCATCCGCTTCGTTCCGTCATTCCTTGACTTATCTAACTGCGTCGAACCCACCCCTCATTTCTCTGTTGCCTACTTTACCATGGCGCCTTATAATTCTCTTCCTTACATTACATTGCAGTGATTTAGCTGACCATTATTGAGTTAGTTTAGGCCTATCTCACAGTTTCTCATCTAATCTGCTGATCTTGGTTTATAAGTTCCGATTGTGTTTGCTCGCTGTAGGCCTACGCTTCACTGACATTTAGTGTAACTTAGAGTGAACGTACCTAGCCTTATCTAATTTCACAATAATAACAATAACAATAATAATAATAATAGTAATAATAATAATAATAACCCAATAATAATATATAAAAGTAATGTCACCAATAATAATAATAATAATAATAATAATAATAATAATAATAATAATAATAATAATAATAATAGTAATAATAATAAAAATAATATAATCGTTTTATTTTAAACTGAGAAACCGCCGTATGATAAAAATCTCAGTATGAACGAATGATGACAAGTTAATGCAGGAGTTGAATTTAACCATCGGCAGCAAGTCGCCCATTGCGTTATACATCTCCATTTTAACATACCTTGCTTCAGAGGCTTATACATGTGCACCCTTCAAGTCATTGGAGCAACTTCCTCATCTGTCTTCCCTCTCCTCTTTAAACTCCCCAAATTGAGATGAGATTTCACAATGAAATCTCCCACCTATTCTTCTTGTATGGAGCATTTGCTAAAGGGTTTAGGCCTTTATGGCGTAAAAGCATCTAACTTACAATACTTACTTTACTTTGTCTACAATACTTTACCAAAACCCATTCCCATTTGATTCAATTCTTTATGCAGTTGGAGGAGGTACATCAGGAGCGGTGTTTGCCAGTCGGTTGGCTGAGGAAGAGGATAAGACGATCCTTCTCCTGGAATCCGGTGGAGACCCTTCTAACGAACCAAATATAAACATCCCGATCTTCGCAGACAGCGTTCGAGGCACAGAGTTCGACTGGCAGTATCGAACCGTGCCACAGAAGGACGCCTGCAAGGGGCACATAGACGGAGTAAGGCGCCATATAAATTCTACTTATTCACAGACCCGCCAAGGGAAGGGGATGGTAGGAAAAATATCCAGGGCCCGGCTATTTTTAGGGGTACGAACCGGGCCTGAAAGATGAAGATGCCCTTTCTTTGCTACACAGAACACGTTACACATGCATCATCATTATAATAGCGTGTGAGTTTATGATTATAATTATCAGTAACGAGTCAGAGTAAGAGTGAGTAATGCAATTTCGGTGCAGTTTCATTCAATAACTTTAAGATCAATCTAGGACAGATTGGGTATAAAGACACTTAGTATCGGTTCTCACAAAGGCCTTTGAATTGCTAACCACTTTAAACCCTATTAGGTCTATGTGACGTTGATGTCCATTTAACATTCTTCATTGTCTTGAAACAAGAAAATCACAAAATAGTGAACATTTCCATTTCATGGATGTTGTTTTGGGAGTGCCTCAGATGCCTTGAAGCAACACTGAATATGCAATGTAGTCTAATGTAAAATTTTCTATTACATTGGATCACTGTGCATCACAGTAGGCAAAAGTGTAATACATTGCAAATTTTGCAATCGCCAAAATCGTTGAATTGAACAAAATTGCACAGGTGAACCTGTTGGCGGTGGGTCGGGGCCTGGGAGGAACGAGCAACATCAACTATATGCAGTACATGAGAGGCAATCGCCATGACTACGACGGATGGGTCAGCCACGGAGCGCAGGGATGGGGCTACAAAGACGTCCTACCCTATTTCATCAAGTCCGAAGACCAGAGAAACGGGGAGTTCATTCGAACAGGTAAGAGAGAATGAACCAACGGAATGCCCCATCAATGAGGCAAGCGGATGGAGGAGATGCTGTGCAGAATACTGTGTGTTTATTGATGAATTGCTGGTTCTTAATTGTATAAACACAAGTATTTTTAGGATAGCATAAGCACTGCTCTATGGAACCAATACAAGGCACGACATTAAATGCCTAGATAGACAGCCTCGTAACACATTCATATAAACATAGATAGACACTTATATCCATGCCTGCGTGAAACCACACATAAAGGCATGTATATATATGTATATATATCTATATATGTATATACATACACATACATACATACACTCATGCATGAATACATGCAACATATATATATATATACTCTTAAACTTGTGTGGCATTGTGGCCGATTGGTTAGAACGGTCGTCCCGTAACGCTCAGTGTGCGCTGAGCGAGCGGGTTCGTCCCTCGTCCGAGGCGGAACTGTGAAGGGAGTCAAGGGACGTTGAGCAAGTCCTTCGCGCACAATTGCGCTGCAGTACAACTGCAATTGCGCCGTCGAGGCGTGTGTCTGCACTTCTGAGCAGAATGATGTTGGAAGAAGGGCGGTATGAAATTTCGGAAATAAATAAATAAAGAAACAGTCCTCGTGAAATTTCGATCCATTCTCCAGTTGCATCTGCGCCATCTCCTCCTTTTCTCATCTAACGTGAGGTTCTGTGAACTGAATTCACTTCCATCGTTCGCCATTGCTGACATAATCATCACTAGATTACATCGTGTGTATATGTCTTCGTTTAATGAGAAACAAACTGACAAACCGCATTAAGTTACAATAGGTGAATGTACGTAGTTCGCGACCAGATCGGCAGATAGGGTCATGACAGGTACAATTGAGCTACAAATTTGAATTTATAAAGAATCATGGAGATAAAATTTCTGTCATCTTGTACTGGGAGAGTAAACGGGTGTAGTCTAGGGCGTAGTTTATGGCTTCTGTGGATGACCGGCGGGAAGAGGCGTCGGAGGACATGCGCCTCAGTCGCCATCACAGCTTGTAGGAGGCGCTGGTCGGCCGTCTCAGCTAAGACAGGCATAGAAACAGCATCCAGGGGAGGAAACACATTCTCCGCATTCTCTCCAGGAATGTCTCGAGTTGACCCCGGTCCTCAGCAGATGTTAAGGCCCGCCATCCTGGTGAGGCGTAGAGGAGTCGGGAGATTGTGGTGGCCTTGGTGACAGTGTGAAGGCCCTCGAGTGAGAGCCCATGCCACCTAAGGACCCGAAGAGCATGCAGAGATCCTGCGCAAATGCCGTTCCGTTTTTACTGTTCATATTCAACAGATCGCTTTCTCTGAAGGCCTTCTGCCTTCGCCTCAGAAGCGTGCATATTGTTTACTCTACACTTAAGAAGAAAACTAATTTGGATTCAAGCATACGTCAAAACTACTACCGTATATCTAATCTTTCTTTCCTTTCAAAGACTTTGGCGCGGCTTGTCTATTTGTAGCTTCTTCCTTATCTGGAGCCGTCGGGTCTTCTTCCATCTATATAGGCAGTCTGGTTTTAGAACCCATCATTCGACCGAAATCCTATATTTCGTGCATTTACTCAGCATAGAGTAGGACTTCACTTACGCTCTTGGCCTTCTTTGATGCTTCTTCAGTATTTGATACGGTAGATCATGATATTCTCATACGACGACTCATACATAAACATACATACATACATACATGTATACATATACACGCACAAATGCTCACGCACATAATATACAAAGGTTTATATGCAACGCTGCATTGCAGTAAAAGAGTGGCGCAAGTTGAAAGAAGAAGAGCCATGTGTGCAGTGCTTCTGTGATGCAGTAGAGGCGCTACGTAACTGTCTTCATACATTCAGATAAGGTCAACGTATACTCAGGCCTACAAACGAATAAACCAAGGCGAGGATGGACCGTCAGGAAAAGAAGTTGTGTGTTCATCGAGCGGGAGGAAGCGATGAACTCTTTTAAAATATAAAATAATAGCTACGTCAAACCCCCCATTTAATTCTCTGTTAAATAACAGTCCAATTTTAACAATACTTATTCTCTTAACTTTGTTTCGAGAATTAATAAAAAATACTTTAGGTATCAATGTCATCTGCTAATGCAATCATTCAACATATCATACAATACCACGCTTGTAATGCAAGCAATAAACCGCTGTTAACTAGCTTCTATAGCGCCTATATTTAATGCACAGAGCATCAACCAATGGCACTCTAAAACCGAGCCGTGATCAGGAAACCTTTTCTCTGATTCAGTATTCCACGGATTCGGAGGAAGAATGCCCGTTGCTGATGCGGGACCATCGACTGTGAACAAGATAATGGATCTCTGCTTCAAAGAAATTGGACTCAAACGGAGGGATCTCAACGGACACAACCAATTCGGTAAGAACGCCGTAGTCGTAATCGTAATCTAGAAATTCTAAGCGCTACTTAAAAGTCAAGTGGATGGCCATAGCTTATTCGTGTCAGTGAACCCCTTCGACTTGACGCAGCGCTTGGCTATCTAGACTAGCGCTTTACGAGTGTTCAGAGATGGCCATAGATTGCAAGATCGAGACTGAGCCATAGCTGTTCTAGTTCAAGGAACCAAAAGGTCAAGTCTATTGGATGAGCGAAGTGGACGTGGGGGGAGGAAGTTGAATGAGGCCGAAGTATTAGATCAGCCAGGTATCTCGGGGCAAGACCCCGCTGAGTCTTGAAAATTAGAATGAGAATTTTAAATTGTATGAGAGCATGGAGAGGGAGTCAGTGAAGTTCATCAAAGATAAAAGTAGAGATTAGAGAGTAACGAGGAGAGCGAGCTATCAGTCTAGCAGCTGTCCTAAGTACGGACTGAAGAGGAGAGAGACGAACCTTTGGAAGACCAATGAGAAAGGAATTGCAGTAGTCAATTCTAGAACATACAAAAGCATGAACCAAAGTAGTAAAGGTGGAGGAGGAGACAGAATGACGAATGACCCGGAGATGCCTCAGATGAAAATAGGAGGATAGTGTGAAATAAGAAATGTGATCAACAAAAGTAGGTGAACTGTTAAGGATAACACTCAGACGTTTTGGTATATTGCATGGCTGCCGAAATATTAAAATTCGAATCTTGTAATACCTTGACATCGTTCGTTCATGCCGTGCTTATAATGATGCTGCGATGATTTATCAGTGTCAAATTTTATGAAAATAATTTATAAAGAAGAGGGAGCTGCCTGTATTTAGGTAAATCGGATTGCGTTGCATCATGGGTAGCAGAGTAGCTCCAGTAGCATCCACGATAATCAATCTATTCTTAAGAATTGCAACACCATCACAGTCTATAGGGCCTACGTTTTACGATCGAGTGGTTTACTCATACATAATGGTGATGATGATGATCATAAAAATGATTATAATCCTTGCGATTAAGAGTATGATGTTTGATGATTCTAAAGAGAGTGATATTTTGTAGGATGGGCGCCAACTCAGGCAACGATTCGGGGAGGAGAACGCTGGGGAACATATAGAGCATTCCTCCGCCGATCAAGAAACGCCAATAACCTTCACATTTTGACACACGCAACTGCTCACAAGGTTTTGCATATGTACAATCAATCAAAAGATTCAATTAGTTAATCTAAATGACTAATCAATGAATCGTATATCGGTTGACCCCTTCTTCTCTTCCTCCTATGCTGTTCCAAATCCCATTTTTTCTCTAGTGGCCTTGCATACTGGGAGATTGGAAGCGCATCCGAACGGTTCAACGTACAAGAGGCGCCTTATTAATGTTTAAATGTAAAACAATACAGGAGGAGGAACTACTGCTTATCTGGTGGAGTAAATGGCGTCGGAATACCTTGGTCAGAAATTCAAGCACGCATTACTTTAAAACAATGTCTTCTGTTGTAGATCATCTTCGAGGGGAAGGTGGCCGTGGGAGTGGCATTCAAGCACGAAGGTCAAGAGAAGGTCGTGCGTGCTAACAACGAGATTATTCTTTCTGCTGGGACCATCGGAACAACGAAGCTTCTTTTGTTGTCTGGAGTTGGTCCCAGGAAACATCTGCAGGACCTCAAGGCGAGACAGATTGATGGACGGTCGAACGGACGTATGGATGAATAAAGAGATACATAAATGCGATTATACGACAAAGGATTAGACGGAGTTACTTAAGGAAGATGGCAATAGAAGACAGAGAGACAGAGACAGAGACAGAGAGACAGAGACAGAGACAGAGAGACAGAGACAGAGACAGAGAGCAAGGCAATAGAGGAGAGAGGGTGGAAGTAGGAAAAGAGAAGATTGTGAATGAATGAATGAGTCAACGAATCAATGAGCCAATGAATCAATGATTCAAACGAATAAATCAATCAATAAATCAGTTATTCAATCAATCACTCGACCAATCGATCAACCAATGAATTGAGACACTTGATATAATGCCTTCAAGCATCCCTCAAACGTCTGCACACGTTACTTTGTGCCTAAGATATGCAAATGTGCTTAAGTGCAATTGGAAAATATTGGCTGAACGTTGTCGAAAATCGGTACATCATAGATAACTAAAAAGTGTAACAATTAAATGATTAAATAAGTGATATGATGAATTATGAAACCCACTAATAAAGAAAATATGAAAGAATAAATGGCTGGATGACTGGATGGATCGATTGATAGATGGATGGATAAAGAAGTCATATATGGAAGAAGGCTGGAAAGATAAAAGAATGAACGAAAGAAAGGAGAAAAGAAGAAAAAGGAACTATACAGATAACGGCAGAAGAAAGGAGCGATACAGAGCAAGGGAAGAAAGGAAAGGAAGAGAGAGATAAGACTTTCTTTCTATGATAATGGCGCTAAAATACGTCATGTTTGATGTAGAACAGATCACACTGGGCCAGTCAAACCTATACATTAAACCATTCTATATATTACACTGCACATACTGTACATTATACTGGAATAGAGGTCATGAGGTCAATATGTACGACTGGTGTCTATTAATGTGTTAATTTTTTCAATCTATTGATTGACTGACTTTGTGTTCTTTGTAGATACCTCTGGTTGCGGATCTTCCAGTGGGGGACAACCTTCAAGACCATGTGATTGGGGATGGTGTCGAATTCTACACCCCTTATTCAGGAGTGTCTGTCACGGCTGCAAGAGCTGAGAACTTCGGACCATCCTGGGCTTACAGTCTCTTCGGAACAGGTAAGGATACACTTCTATCAGGCAGAGAAACACTGAACGGAAATGGATAAGTGGATAGATAAATGGAAAGAAAGCCAGATGGGTGTACATACGCAGACAGACAATTAGGGGACCTACACACCGACGTACACAGACACGCAGACAGAATGAATCAGCATTTTTAGTTACCTGGTCGGTGGAATTTCTGGAATTAACAGAAACGATTCTGGCGCAGATGGATTGCGTTCTGTGCCACTTGCGGTATGACGAATTATGAAGTGTTATATATATATATATATATATTACATCACGTTTTGCAAGAGAACGCTATGGTTATTTTGGTTTTAATGCTATGCTGTAGACCTACAGTGTGATGTTAAGTTGCTTTTTTATATTGTTATGATGAGTTGTTGTGTCAAGTTGCTGTTACGTTGTATTACAATACTGTGCTTTATCGTTTCTCTATTCTTCTCTATCATTCCGCTTTTGTTTATCGCATTCTGCTGTACTCTCATCAATTTTTATCTGATGGGATTAAAAATGCGTTTTTGTGCCACATTATTATGTTGCATAGTTTGCTAAGAAGGGAAGATGGAAGGAAAACGCAGAAGAGGAAGACCAAGACAAATGAAGCTGGACTGGATGATGCCAGAGGGATACAAGAGGCTTCAAGGGGACTCGCAGAGGAGAGAGGAATGAACATTTGATCCTGCTTGAGAAATGCAGAGAAGTTGAGAGAACAAGATGAAGTTTCCTGTATAGTTGCTCTACATTATTGTAACATTGCTTTGTCATGTTGTTATGCTTTACGTTGTTCTGTTATACCATGTTATGTTACGCTGTTATGTTGCGAGTTTATTCTAATTTGTATTGTGATATCGTTATATTTCATTGATGTTACTAAGTCTTATTGTTACGTTGTTATGTTACGTCATTGTGTGACATTTTTTCATCGTTGCTATGTTGCGCTGCTGCTACGTATGTCATCCGCCGTTGCTACGTATGTCATCCACCGTTGCTACGTATGTCATCCACCGTGCAACTGTTGTTGTTGTTGTCGCTGGACTAACAGGAATGAAAGCGAGTCCGAGGTTTCGTGAGTCGATTGCCAACATCCGGTTGCGTCACCAGCCACCCCACATCAAGTACCCTCTGCTCGCCCTAAGCATCGTCTCCAACCCTGAAGCCTATATCGCTCGCCAACTAAACGTCAAGGACGAGGTATACTCACAGATATAAGAATAGGCTCGAGGACATTGGTAGAAATTCTTACTACTTATCCGCTAGTAGGAATGTATGTGCAGTATGTAGGCAAATATATTTGTATATCTCTGTATGTATGAATATATGAGTGTAAATTTATACATAAATATAATGCATGCATTTATAGGCCTCTTAATGAACGCATGTATTCATGCCGATGTATGAATGAATGTATGTATGTATGCATGTATGTATGTATGTATGTATGCATGAATGAATGTATGTATGTATGCATGTATGTATGTATGTATGTATGTATGTCTGCATGTATGTATGTATGTATGTATGTATGTATGTATGTATGCATGTATGTATGCATGTATGTATGCATGTATGTATGTATGTATGTATGTATGTATGTATGTATATGTGTATGTATGTATGTATATATGTATGTATATGTGTATGTATGTATGTATGTATGTATATGTGTATGTATGTATGTAGTTGTGTTACCATAGCACTTAACACACTGTCTTGAATAATTAAATTCGGATTTTGACCAGAACCTCTCAAATATACTGAAATATGTCAGGTTGGTCTGAGACGAACTGAGAGCATTGTTTAACAATTTCTGGTGATAAATGATTTCTAAGGCGAAGAGGTTTACCATCATCTTCAGGTATGGGACGCCATTCACGGTCAGCCACTGACCCACGATGGATTCTCCATCTTCCCAATCCTTCTGCATCCAAAGAGCAGAGGAACGATCCGACTGAAGTCCTCGAACCCGGAAGACGAACCGTTGATCGATCCCAGATACCTTTCAGAAGAGGTCGACGTCAAAATACTCGCCGAAGGTCAGAGGGTCCCGTCTTGTCTCTATGGTGATATTTATTGGTCGTGTTTATAGGACTCGGTGACCGATTGGTTCGAGTCCTAACAAAACGCAGTAAGCAACATTGAAATATGACTATTTAAATATCACGATCTTATCAGCATCTCAGGAGCATAAAAAAATATTAGGCGCCTGTTCATTTTACAGTTGCCCCCTAAAGAGTGGAAGGATGAGTCAACCTAAAGGGATTACAGGCATTGAACTGTGTCTTTCAAGATCAACACGTAGGCCTATTTGTTCTTCAAGTAAGAACATTGTTACCAATCACCACCCATATTTGCACGGGCGGAGACTTAGGGGGACAGCGGGGTCGGTCCCCCCAAAAGTTGAGGTGAGGGGGATGAAGTAGCCTATATCCCCCTCAAATTTAAGACGATTGAGCGTGCGTTTGCTGTTGTCTGTCTCATGTCTGAGGTTGGTTCGTGGTGTGCCTGCCTGTCCTAGTTTGCGGGTTGTCTCTGGTCAGTGAGTGTCTAATCATCGTGAGGTGCAAGACACCAGGCCGAGAGATAAGAGGCCGACCTGCAAGTCAATTTAAGTTCAGAGGTCGTGACCTCGTCTGGGTTTCGATGCTGTGTCTGGTACACGTGTGCCTAGGTGTGTGTCGGCTCTCTAGTATCGGTTACACAGCGGTGATGCTTGCTTGAGGTATGGTGCACTAAGCAACCGACGGCGCAATCATATACATGCTGGAAGAGCGGGTATGATAAATTATAATGATATTGAATTGAAGTCTTGATAAAATATTTATCTTTTAACATAACTTTCAGAACTGATTATGCCTAATCTGCATGATGAAGGTTGAAATTGTTATAATTATACTTTTAAGGAGTAGGGCTATCCTTCGAACAATGAAATAAAGCGGCCCTTCACGGCCACCGTTGCTTCATCTGCTATCAACTCTTTTCACTTTGTTCCTAAGAGTTTATGTGGTTAAATCCGCATCCATAAGTTTACTCATTTTATTGCATTGAGCGTCTTTGAATATTTGAGTGATTTAGTCTAGCGGCAGCGTTGGTTTTATGTGAAAAATGAAGCGAGATTATTATAGTAGTCAACAAACGATCTCACACTAGAGGAGGTAAGCGTTATCTGTAGCATTTATAAATTTATAATGTAAGTGTAAACGGTATTGTGGCAGTGACTACTTTAGCTATAGGCTCGGGCCAACTTACCTGCATCTCTCCTGGTTGCATGCCAGCGTCCCTCAAAATCAGACCCACCCATCAGGTTGGCTAAGTTTAGTATTGCCAAGGTTTTTTATCATTATTATTTTAATGTGTTAGGCTTGCCAGTTACGGTGCAGTGCACTGCATGGCTAGTGCATCTCATTGAAGAATATAGGCCTACTTACTTAGTTCTATTTTTAGTATCAACAAAAAAATGCTCATCACATTTCAGTTCTCTAGATCTACGCTCAGCTCCCCAAGTATTGCTGTTATGACCGTCTAAACCGTCATTTAGTACGTAGTGGTTGATTGGCTGGGGTGAGAGAGACGTAGGGGTCTACAGCATACACAAGCCATGGGAGATTAGCATTAACTTTTCGATTTATTTTTATTTCATTAATCAAGATCTAACTTAAATTATCATTTATCTTGAGCTATTCATTATTAAATACACTCAGCAGAACAGTAAACAGATGTAAATGAAAACGCTTTTATATAGCTACTGTATATACGCCTATAATATAACTTCGACCCATTTCATTTTTCAATTCGGTGAGGTCCTTCATGACCGCTCTTCCTTTTGAATGGATGCCACGCCATCACTATACACTTGCCTTGTTCAAAATGGGATGTGTAACGTAATGGCCGCCCTGCGTGGCTGCCGACGTTTAAATTCGACTCCTGTAGTAACGTTTTTATTAAATTAATAATAATAATGATAATTACTTAGGGTTCCCGTGCTAGGACAGTACCAAACCAAGACTTAAATCTCTGAAATAATCCAGCATCGATAAGCGTACCGCAGTAATACTAATTATGATATTCATTTATTTAGAAATAACAATATCTGGCAATAACGCAAAAATGCTTAGACCTGCACGAGTGACAATGAACAATAGTAGGCTAATCGCTAAAATAAATTAAAAAAACTAGTAAATGTTTTTGTATGATGATCTGGGGATAAACTTAGAGTCGTCTTTGGTTGGGAGAACATGGTTGTGTGCTCTTAATTGGTGATTGGCGTGGGTACGGAGGAGGAGGAGGTAGGAGTTGGTTAAAACATGCTCGGGGTTATGTAAAATGGAAAAGAGGAGACGCACGAGACGCGACCTATTTTTGCTGCATCCATGATTGGGAATTCAAATTTCTTCCGAACTGTCCCCAGAACCCCATTTTTTCATCTGTCCCTCAAACCCGCAACTAAGTCTCCGCCTATGCATATTTGGAAGTTATTCGTCATGCACTTTCTATAAACACTTGAATGCTTTAATGCCTTTGAATGAACCAGTAGCTCGACTCCTATGAATGATCATTTTTTTAGAGACGCTAGGTCTATATAAGACGTGTTCTATGTGAATTGAAATGAATACGTTGCATTACCTTGTCTGAGCTTTGTTGTCATTCATTACAGGGTTTCAGTTTGCGCGTCGTTTGATAAACGCTCAGGTAATGAAGGAGTGGGAGTTCCGTCTGACGAACCGACTTCTGCCTCAATGTCAGAAGCTGGGGAACTACACGGAGCAGTACATCCACTGTCACCTGCGCCACATCACCCTTCCTGGAAACTCCCCGGTCGGAACCTGTCGCATCGGAGCTTCCGGGGATCCAGCCGCTGTCGTCGACCCCCTGCTCAGGTATAGTACCACAGCAGCGTAATCGTAATTGTTTTCCGAGAAATCCTTTTATATAGCGCTTTTTTAATGGTTTCGACAGGAAAGGATCATCTCATCTTGAAATTCTGGATATGATGGTTCTGTTGTTGGAGAAAAAACACCTTCACCATAACAAAGATTCCGGATATGGTGGAACATCATCAGAGTGCTGATCGCATATAGTCAATATACCATACAGCTTGGGGGAAATATGGTGCCACTGGTAGTACTAGTACTAGGGATCACCTTTGGTCGAATATTGAAACCTACGGCAGAAGCGAGCCAGGTGTAAGGCGCTCTACAATAATAAATAATATAATTATGTAATAATTAAATAGAAGTACAGAGCTGGTGATATTGTTGTGCGGACTTTGTTCGTTGTGTCTATAGAG